>VNWX01000331.1:0-24151 GCA_009869905.1 Ceratophysella communis | reverse complement strand
TATTTAGCGTTAAAGAGCCCGTTTTGTACTAATCCGGAAAATAGGAATGGAAGCCTAGCAATAATTACTTAACTCAGTAGGTCAAAGCTGACACCGGACAGTTAACACTCGTCCGTCAGTGCATTTCCTGATTCGATTGTAGGGTGTTAGTTCGGAATAGCTAGGGCACTATGAATAATGGTAATGACGTAATAATGAGCGTTTGGACTTGGATTGGCAGTAAGCGTGGCAAAGCAGTATTAAAAATGGCCTAATGATCTTCCGTCCGTGCTCCTTCAAACCCGCTTTCCTTTTTTCCAAAGCCCGTTCTCCCCTCAATAAATAAATAACGTAGAGCTAAAACAACGTAGCGTGAGGGAGTTGGACGCGTGTTGGATGTAATAATTGAGCAGTCTCGTAAAGAGGAAGTAGCACCATCAACCATAGACTCAGAACAAAAACGTAACTTTTGCTGGTCCAAGAATTTTGGGAGAAAAAGAAGAATTTCGCTAACTTGAAACTTGATCTCATTTTCTGACGGATGTGAACCCGTTTCTTCCTAACAGACTTCTTCCTCCCATTAAAACGGGCCATGAAGGGGTTAAATGGGATATAGCGTATACCTAGATAGAGTCTGATCTGGAAGCAAGGAGTCGGAACACGGATTCTCAGTCAAAGGGCTCGGCCGCTGACCTCCGTCAAATAAAGCTAGCCGTGGAAATGGAAACTGGGCCGGACCCTAGTAGTAGTACTCACGATTCTTTATTAATGAGGATTTATGTTCTCCCATTAATCCCTTTGTTTCACCCGGGCTGAAAATTCGGGCTTTTCGCCGTACGGCTGGCAACAGCTTGTTAGGGAAGGGGCTAGGCTGTTCGGGATGAGCAGCGGTGCTTATTCTTCTTTGAACATTTAACATGAATCTTTACGACGGGAATGAGTACTTTTAGAGCTTTTATTATTACATTAAAAGAAGTACACATTAATCAACCTCGGAATTATGGTCTCCTTTTTGCAGGTACTTGGTGTACACGCTGGACAAATACGTGGAACAAGACTACAGCCTAGTATACTTTCACCATGGACTGAATAGTAAGAACAAGCCGCCATTGACGTGGTTGTGGCAAGCCTACCGGGCGTTTGAACGAAAGTACAAGAAGAATTTGAAGGCACTTTATCTAGTCCATCCGACCAGTTTCATTAAATTTATTTTTCAAATATTCAAACCCGCTATCAGGTAACTGAATTTGAATTCCAATTTTATTGCATTCTGGCTTTATTGTCAAAAATTAATGTTTATACAGTTACTAATTGCTTGTTTCTTTGGTTTTCTTGCAGTGCAAAGTTTGGAAGAAAAGTTATGTATATCAATTATCTGCACGAGTTGAATCAACATGTAAGACTTGACATGTTATGCATTCCGGAGTTAGTTGCACAGTAAGTTTTGAACTATTCGTATTTTTTAATTTATTGCCCTTTAAAAAATATTATTTAAGCTAGCACTTTAATTTAAAGTGGGAAATGATAAAGAAATCGAGCAGCGTGAATCTATGGTTTTTCAATACTAGAATACTGCTGGCATGGGTATAAATCTCGTGCAACTTTAACTGTTAATTCTACTCTGAGATTTCGAGTCTCAAAGTATTGCTTCACTAATTGGAATTTAGGAAAATTTCAATTTCCTTTATTTTTAAAACAACAGATAGAACATAATCAGTTGAGGTTTGAGGTTGAGAGTGCTTATAGATGCATTCCTTCTTAGCATGCGCTACAAGCGTTTGAACTTCAGCGCGGCTCGAGTATTCATGAAATGGTGTGGGGTCGTTTTCCGCACAAGCTTACCACATTTACGTTCGCCCAAAACAACGCATTAGGAGAATTTTAAATTAGGCATGTACTCTCAGATGTCAAGTAGCCAAGCCGTCGTGCAGCGGTAAATTTTGAATTCGAATGTTTCCTGTTTAATTAAAGCTCGATCCTCTTTGAAAATCGATTTTGAGTTTTAACGTGTTCGGATGTTTACCACAAATTAAATTTGACTCCTAGCGGAGCTTATTTTGTTGTCCTTCGCAAGTTAAGTAATCTAAGATGGGTCAGTTATTGTCAGCAATTGATTCTCTCCATTCTAGGTATGACATGCAACTGAGGGCCAAGAACATCAAACCGGCGACACCAGCTCCCCTGTCAACCACAACATTCCACGCCCCTCTGGATACACAACAGTTCGGCGTGTCTCTGCAGTTTATCAAAGACCATCACGATGGAGACGTCATTGCCCCTATCTTAAGACAATGCATTGAATTTCTCAGTCAGCCCGAAGGTACGTAATGACTAATGAGTCACGGACCCTTGTGATTTTTTGCATTAATATTCGTAGACTAGGACTATGTAAAAATTGTCAAATCCTTATTAGCGTCGTTTTGTGTTCTCTAGCTCTTGCGACTGACGGATTATTTAGACGGTCGGCCCAAACGGCATTGGTAAAAGAGGCTCAGGCGAAAGCCAACCGAGGGGAAGTGATCGACTTTCGAAACGACTTCCATTTAGCGGCGGTGTTAATTAAAGCGTTTCTGCGGGAATTGGAGGAGCCGATCCTAACTTTTGACCTCTTTGATGAAGTTATGGACTTTCAGAGTAAGCACTCCTTCATTTGACCAACGCTCACTTGTTCAGTCATTTCAACTGCTAACAACCAATTATGTATGAATATAATTAATTTTAGAACTCTCCAAAGACGAAAGAGGACCATTCGTCAAGCAGGTGATTCTTGAGAAGTTACCCGAGGATAATTATGCTGTTCTGAAATACGTGGTTCAGTTCTTGTCGAAAGTAAGCACTAATTTCAACTCTCAGCGTAATATGCTCTGCAAAATGCAGACGGTATTTTTATTTTGCATTCAATACGTACTAAAGAAAGTCTGGCCTAATTTCTAACAGGTTATGGACCGTAGTGATTTGAACAAAATGACTTCCTCTAATCTCGCTGTCGTCTTCGGACCCAACTTGCTGTGGTCGCAAAGTCTAAACCTCTCGCTGTCAGCCATTGCGCCAATCAACATGTTCACTGACTTTCTCATTGTCCATCAAGATGAAATTTTTCTCATTTAACTTACCTAATTGTTACAATTATTTGTTTACTGAAACCCAACGTTGTAATACCTGCAGATTATATAACAGGCCAGAATCTAGAACATATGCACTATGATGCCAATACCTTACCATCTAAATATAATTTTAGTAATAAGTATGTTCTGAATGTTAACTTTAGGATATAAAGGTGTGGTAGCTTAATCAACAAGATTTAGCGTCAGTTTATTGTGCAATTGAAAATAAATTATGTTTATGAAGCTTTCTTAATTCAATGTAATATGTTGTATTTACATCTGTTCGCTTCTGGTAAAGTTTTGTATATAAACAGAGGAATCTAAACTAAGACTAGTTTGAATTTACGATTTTTAGCATTAGTGATTTGAAATCGAGATATTGTCTACGAATAGCAACAGCGCTGGTTAGGTTGTTAGAAATAGCCCGGTTATGTCTTACTTGTTTAGTGCGTCTTAGTTTATTAGATTCGTAAAACGATTAATCCTTTTTTAATTTTTTCTTTCTGATTATTCAAATGTTAAGTTGCTTCTCAGAACTATCTACCTTGTATTCGGGGTATTCCATTAGCCAGTTTGATTAATATTTCTCCTTCCACTGTATTAATATAAACCTTGTCGATCCGTGTACTAGGAGTGTAACAAGAGATTATAGCGTGTTACTTTGTCATCAATTAAATTATTATAGTATATACGTATCCCGCAAGGGAAAACGAAATGGTAACGTGAACGAGTAACGAGTGCATTCCCTGCCGCTGTGATCTAAAGTCGAGAACGAATAGTAGCTGATAAGAAGTCGATCTTAGAATCCAAGCAAATACCTGTCCCTTTTGCTGAGTAGTTGTTGATAAGGTTAGAAAAAGTATTTATATATTCCTTCCTTCCTTAGTATTGTCTAAAAGTATTAATTGGCAAAATTTTCACTATTGATTTTTGCACTGTACTTTAATTTTCTTCATTTTTTTCTATGGACAATGCTTTTTGCGTTTACTTTAACTAGAACTTCCTGTTTGAAATTTTCCAAGTATTACAGGCACTGGTAATGGAGTTTCTTACCCTAGACACATCCAATTAGTAACGATATGAACTTTGTAAGCCCACATTGCACTTTTCGTTAAATGATTTGTTTGATTCGTTTGTTATGTGTTCGATTATGTAAACTTATCTTTAGTAAACGCGGTTCTGCTGATAAATAAATGTTTAAGTAATATATTACTAAACCAGAATCTTTTCTGAAACATTATTCTGCGCTATATAAAATTAAAAATCCGTTGGCTCTGAAAAATAGGCTGCATGACGCATGCTGCATTACATATTTAAATAATTTAGTTCTCTGCTTCCAACCCCTGCCCTGCGTCATACCAACTGGACTTAAGACTCGGTAACTATTTAATGCAGAATAAATTTGGCCATTCAAAAATGCAATATTGACGTTACTGCAGTTAACTACATGATTTCAAATGATTTTTTCTTCAGCCGTTTTACATCCAGATTTACTTGTCCAAATACAAAGCCCAAATGCATACATTTTAATTTATTACCTAGGTACATTTAAACTAACAACATCAAGACAAACCAATCGTAACTTGTTGTTCGGCTTCTTGTTTGTCATGAATTTTAACCCAGCTTATTGTACACATAGTTGTACTTGTCTTTTGCGTAGTTTCGGAATCTCTTGTACCATGGAAGCTTCTTGGCAGCTTCTTCGGTTGTGGTCCACTGGTAACGTTCCGTTGTTGTTGTGGTTGTCGTTGTCGGGGCTGGAGCCCATGAACTCCGCTTCGAAGTCGCTGGAGGTTTGTACGTGGAGATGTATTCCGACTCCGATTCGGGTTCTTCATAGTCTGCATCATTACCCAAATAATTGCCGGCTCCAGGAAACGATGGCGTCCAACTTGGCTTCGTTGTCGCTCGTTTACGGAGAACCGGATAGTCGTCATTCTTGGGCAGAGGAAAATTTAAGAAAAGTTGGTGAATTGTTTTATGTTTTGAGTGCTTCGCATTGAATAAAATTAGTTATTCTGCATTACTGGTTAAAATAAACCCTGGAACAAACTTACCGACTCATCGTTCTCAAATCCGTATCTGAGGTCCGCCTGGGATAGCGCAATACATGCGGCGAACAAAAGAAGCAGAAGAAAGGATGTTCGAGATTTCATCTTGAGGTCTTTTACCCAGAATTACTAAAAACACGAGTCGACCTTGTTGACTGATCGGATGAAACTTTAGTTGCAAACTGGTTGGAAATTTTCCAGAAAAGTTGAATTATTCATTACCTAGCTGAACAGCAAATCCTGAAGGGAAGTAAAA
Organism: Ceratophysella communis; assembly: GCA_009869905.1. NCBI lineage: Eukaryota > Metazoa > Arthropoda > Collembola > Poduromorpha > Hypogastruridae > Ceratophysella > Ceratophysella communis. The sequence goes on along the minus strand of VNWX01000331.1, from coordinate 18,761 downwards.
AACCACATTATTGTGGCGTCTCCGTCAATTCATTTCATATCCGGCCGGACTCCACGTACTTAGGTAAGTGTACGGATGTATTGTAATTTGTAATTCCATGGCGTTGTATATTTGGAATGACGAATAATGCGGTGATTTCGCATGGTTTGGTCGAATCGCTTTTTAGTCAAGCTGCGGATAGGCAAAAATATCCCATATTAATTGTAAGGCATCGATAGAGTTATATATTATTTCGAAGAGCTAAAGAGTATTTTCAGATAGCCCTGCTCCTGCTGATGAAAATACATAAATAAATTACGGCATTTTTAATTCACAGCTTGTGGCTGAGTCTTAAAGAATTTTTCGCACCTATAATTTGTTTTCAAGTAGATATGCAAAATTTAACAAACAACTGATAAAAACGGGCGACATCCTTCTGAGAATTGACTCCCCCTCTGTCCTTGTTACCTGTTTTGTTAAGTAGGTTTTTGGAATTATCCTTTCATTTTTTTGTGAGAGAAAAACTTCCAACTAAAATGAAAGCATCTGCTTAAAAGCATCTGCCTGCAGAAGCTGTAAAATTGGAATTGAACTTCATGTCAAATGTCAAAGTTCAGTATAACAAAAAGTTGCGTATATCTGTAATTATATTTTATAATAAAAACATAGGTCTTATTATATTACTTAATTGTGAACCTAAAGCTATAGATTTTCTGTAACACATAAAATGGACTTTACACTAGACTGGAAATTAGATCTAATCAGTTTCAGTAATCAGCATCTGTTCTCAGGCAAGCACTTAACCAAGATGACGAAAATAAAAACTAAATTATGATGCCCATTTCTTGATTCACAAGAAACAGAATAACTGATAACAGAGATTAATGAAAGTGAATATAAAGTGCTGAAGCACTTTAATGGAATAGTTGCTCAGAATGAGCTGTCAGTTTATTAAAATACACGAATATCAGCTAAATCGTGGTAAACATTCTTAGTGACATGAATTAACCTGAACAATCTTAATGCTTTAGTTCAATTTACAACGTCGCTTCAGAGTAATTCTGTAAATACGAATGAATTGAAGCCGATCGCTTGCAGTTGAAGCATACCGTTCACGTTCTCAGAAGCAACTATCAAAAAGCGGTACTGAAATTACTTTCTCTGACTTTCCCTACATGTGTTGTGTGTTTCAACTTTCACTGGGGCCAAGTCCAACCTCACCCAGCAGCGCATAGACAAATGTAGCAAACTTATGTGTGTGTGGTGGGCTTATCTTTGGTTGGAGTATCCTGAGTGGAGGAAATTAATTTCTAGAAAAACTCATAAAAGCTCACTGATTTGTGAATAATCAATCTATGCCTAGATAATAAGGTTAACTAGAAGTAGGGTGAAAACATATTCCTTACTGTAAAGGAAAGTAAAGCCCCAGCATTTGTATAGAGGTCGCGAAGAAAATTCTTCTGCTCCATGAAGTTTTGATTTGTAGCTCAAATCAGCCCAAATAATTACATTTCGTAACATTTTGAAATGTGTTTATAGACTGCTTCAATCATAGTTTTCTGATTTTTAGAAGTATTGCACCAAAAGAGAATACTAGAATTTTAAAATTTAAATGGTCCCTTTCTAACATAATAGTGTTCTTTTCGTCGTAGCTAGCTACCGCTGCATTGGTACAATATGCTATCTTATTCTTAAGACCAGTCGTATTTTCATTTATAGTATGTCCGAAAAAGACTACAAATTATTTCTGATTCTCCCGAATTATTAGTTTTCCGGCTGAATTCCGAAATTAAAACATTCCAGAGAATAACTGTAAGCATTGCAAGAACAGAAAACGTACGAATTAGCATTAATAACAATTCCCAATACCTATGTTGTCCATCCGGCGTTCTTTGTCTCCTTATCATAATTTTTAGCCTTTCACTTTCACTAGCTGAGCTGGATCAAGATTAATCTGGTCAGGTCGGGATACCATATTTTCATTGTCATTTAATTATTTCAAGTACATTTCATAAGCGAGATGTTTCCTTTTTACAGGCAAGAACCGACAGGATGGATTCCAAACTTGACATAGGTATTTGATTTTTCAGCGTAAGCACTAGTGCCTTGGTGCTTGTGGTCTGCGGCGTCGGCATCAATTGAGCACCGGCACTCAAATGGGTTCGGCAAATAATTATCGATATATTTGGGAAAGTTAGGTTAATTTTTTTCCTGATGAGATTTTAGGCTAGACGAAGCTAAAATTTCGAAGAAGCTATTGATTACGAGTTACGACCTACAACAACGCTCCGGCGCGGCGGTTCGAGCAACGAGCTCAGCGGTTGGGTTTGGGTAGGCATCGAGAAGAGTGAGAGTGTGAGAGACGAGCCGGAGTTTGGCTCAAACGAGGCGGAGAGCGGAAGCAGTTCAATCTCGTGCCCGACTTTCTGCGGAGAAGTTGGAAGTGGAAACTAGAGCAAATCTCAGACTTCCAACTTTATAAGCAGGTGAAGGTCAGAGGCCGTGTCAAGATCCAAGGGTGCCTGACACGTCTTCGTTGACAACAGAGTCGTCAGTCTTGAGAAGCAACCTCTTCTGTCTTCTGCTCTGTTCTACAAATTAAATAATTTGGGTAAGCAATCATCAAAGAGAAATTCTGCTTCCCGCTTCTCCATTCTTCTGCACACACAGCTTTACGCTTCCTGACACAGACACGGTATCAAACATTGACTTGAGTAAGCCAATTGATTTCATATTATTTATCCTGGGCTAGAGTCTACACATCCTGTTAGTTCATCCGCTAAAATTATCGATATATGTTCGCGATTCTTCATTCTTAGAGAGTATGGTTTGTACGTTGTGCGTACGACGTAAGTCATTCATAAGTCATAAGTAATAAGTACATGAAAACTAGCTGTGGATTGTTTTCGCTATTGTAGTGTACGTTATTTGTTGTTTGTATGTGTCTCTAATGTCGCTGGCAAAGGTGACAGGTAATGGCTAGACACATTGATTTTGTGTAATGAAATCTGATGTATATATACCATTCATGCAAATAACCTGATAAATCGATTGCGCGGTATTTGGGACTAAGCTTTTATTTATTATGTTTATATTACCAGTTATTTTCTTAAACCTGAAACGCTAAGGTATATAAAGTTTACTAATCCCTTTGAACCGTTAGAAATACGTCTACGCTGCGCTATGTCCGTAAGCCGTTTATAGCCATTTCTTTTGATAAGAAATCAGAATTGAAATATTTCTAGCCTAATATTTATAAAATTATCTAGTTGTTTCATGCTACCATACCGTTTAAATGCTTCTGGAAGTTGCATGTTCCATGAAATAAAATATTCAATATTATTTTCCACCTTGTCATCACTAGCCTATTATATCTGCAGTCTGCTATGTTGGTTTCTTGCTATGTTTATTACAAGTGCATTCAATTTCAATAATTCTCAGAAATTAGGCGAATGCATGCAGGTAATTACGCAATCCTTCAGTGAGTGGCGTCGTACAAAGTCGGGCCAACGGATTGCGGCGCGGCGTGGTGATGAGACGCCGAGGAATGAAATGAGTCGGATTTCAATATTTTAATTGCCCATGTGATTTGTGGTACTAGGTATTTGTTTTCCTTCTCTGATAGGTACTGTATTAAAGCATGCATAGCGTAGCCGCCGTCGCCTTCCGTGCGCGTGCGCTGTGCCGTGGCTTTCGGCATATGATTGCAAATTGCAAGAGAATTAATCGGTTATGATTTATGATTAGATGTAGATTGCTGACATGTCAGGCATGTTAGACCAGCAATTTGTTTCGAAGACAGCGAGAGTCACTCATAAGACATTTAGCAATCAGTGTCAATGACCTGAAAATATAAACGGTTTAAAAATATCAGAAACAGAACTTTGCTTGGTCTAAATTTAATTAATTTAGAATTTCAGCTATTTAGTGCTAATCATAATAATTTTAAGTGTTGAAGGAACTGCGGCCAATGACTTATTTCACTGTGTCACTTGATTGAAGTTGTCTAAGCGTCCTCTGGAAGAACAATATAAGATGAGAAATGAGACAAAAAATTATCACCCGATGCTGCGTTCCCTGGTGCGGGGTCTAAGTAGATGGAAGATCGGTTGTGTTTCTTAGCGCATTAAGAGTAGGAGCATTGCCACTGTTAGTCGCTTGTCTGCGTCGTACAAATATAGCTAAATTTTCTAAAAATAGAAAAAGAGACAACTACGCCTTACGCCATAATTTTAGGGTTCTTTACACGCTAAAGCTATATAGAGAGCATGCAGACATATGCCACGATAATACCATTAAAGCTTTCTTGGGGTGTGGGTATGTACAATAACTTATTTGAAGATTAGTTCGGGTGAGATACAAGCTAGGGTGTAAGTTAGCGGAGACCCGGATATGATTTCAATAAAGCTGACATCAGTATAAAGGAATGCAAATCTAGAATAGGTAAAGAAACTCAGCCCGAATTTGCACGTGCAGCATTTTGATACTCAGAATAATATATTTGAGGTGCTTTTCGTTAATATCGAACGTACTCATCTTGAACAGCCCGGTATTTTTAGTTACGCTAAACTTAGTTTAATCAGACTTCTGATACTTGTGTTTAAATTACATAGACTGGAGTTCGTACCTGACACCTGTTGAACGGCTGTCTTATTAGTTCAAGAATTATGGTAGCTGTAGCTGGTGACATGACCGAACCCACTGGTTCCGGTCTAGGCTATGCAGTTCCAGTTGAGCCTCCAATAACGGCAGCTCTTCCCCTGTCATCGGTAAGTGCATTCGATCGATTTTACAGGAATCAGATGTAAGTTTCTAAAATAATAGGTCCATAATTTTGCATAGACAATAGATTCAGTGCCACTGACACAAGAAAGTAAACCTGCAGTCGCTTCTTGGACTGGAGAAGTATTCGTAATCAAGCTTCGCGATACATCTGGGCTTTCAATTAAGACGGTACTGCAATTTGTTTGTCCAGCCACACTTTCATTTGGCGAGTTTTTGAAAGACGTATCTGAAAGATCGTGTGTATCTCCCGATATCTGTGACGTCGTTTATCAAACCCCCGGGCAAGACGTGAGTCTGAATCAAATTTTCATACGAAAGAATATTATGTCAGCACTTCAATCAAAAGTGTGGCTTACTCTAAATATAACTATAAAATTATCTTACCATGCTTCTCAGTTTTGCTTGAATCAATTGCCGGAGAACTCGACCTTTGACAGCATTGGTGTCTTTCCTAATCCGGACAAGACTTATCAAATGGTATTGATGAAGAAAAAGAATTTGAAGCAGAGGTCTAGTGTGCGAGACCTGACAGGAGATCTCGAAGAGGCCGCTGGTACCTCTGAAAGCTCTTCTCGGCCTAGTGAGCCGATGAGCACTGACAGCAGCTACATCGAAGAAAATGAGCAAGGTATAGAATGCTTTATCTTTTACCAAATTGTTACATTGGATTTTAGAGTTTGAAAAAATTACATTTGATGTTTATTGGAGAATACATTTTAGTTTTTCTTTCACAATACGTTTTAGAACCCGTTTATGTCGCCAGGGAATTCGTGGGTCTGAAAAACCAGCACCTGACGTGTTACTTGAATAGCTTGGTACAAAGCATGTTCTTCTGTCCCGAATTTCGTAATTTGATCTACAATCAGGTTATCGAGTATGATCCTAGAAGAAAGTCGATCATTGCAGCTTTCCAAAAACTGTTCCTTCAGCTTCAGGTAATTTGACGTCCGTGATTGCTTATTTGAATCAAGTTTTTAAGCTTTGACATCATAACAGTTCAATTTTTTTTAGTTTTCTTGTCGCCATGCTATTGAGACTGACGAAATCACAAAAACGTTTGGATGGAAAGAAAGTGAGAATTGTATACAGCACGATATTGAGGAACTGTATCGTATTCTGATGGAGTCCATGAGTGAAGAGTTTAAGTTTATTGGCAAGCCTGCACTGACGGAAAGTCTTTATGGTGGTAAATAACTTCCAAATCGGACATACATACATACCTGTAATCAGTATTAATCATTGGCTCTTGTGCTATCTTGAATTCTTTCTCTAGGAATAATGAATGACTACGTAGAGTGTTTAAATTGCCATAAACGAAATTCTAAAAAAGAACTGTTCCTAGCTCTGTCCTTGCCTGTCAGAGCTTATGGGAAACCTTTGCCCGAACCAACTATGGTATGTTGTTGTTAGTTAATTATAATTAATTTGTTTGTGGCCTTGCCAACTTTTTAATTTTTAAAGAGGTTTTAACCTATCTAACATTAATTCTAAATTCTAATATTGATTTAATTTCTTCAGATTGAGGCTATTCGTGCATTTGTTCAATTTGAATTGTTGGATGGGGAAAATCAGTATCACTGTTCAAATTGCGAAAGCCTTCAGGACGCCCGAAAGGGCTTGTGTTTTCAAAAATTACCATACATTATGTGCGTCCAGTTGAGGCGGACGGAGTTTGATTTAGTGACCATGACTCGAAAGAAAGTGAACGATAGGTGAGTTGAGTTAGCCGTTATATTTTCTGCTATTCTGGAACGATTAACCTTGACTTTAAATCGTTGTTCCAAAACAGAGTGGAGTATCCTTTTGTATTAGACATGAACGAGTTTATGGAAGCACCAAACGAGTCGGATCAGGAAGACAGCACGGTCATTCATCCGTTGTCTGCTGCAGATATTGGACCGGCCCGACGGGATTTGGTCCGAGCTTCGCACAGTCGGCCAGGAGCTAATGTAAATGAGAACGAGGGCTTAGAAAATGTAAGTTTTAACGTGGGTGGCATGGCGTAACGTTCTAATGCGAACAGTGTTGCCACATTACAGTGTCCTATCTTTTTAATTTCAGGAGAATGGTGAAAATGTTTCAATTGCAGTGAATAAGAAGCCGGTCAAAAAATACAGGCATTCAGAGGCTGTTAGTTTAAGTCTACAAAATGGTCCAAACGTGTATCAGCTACTTGGGGTTTTGGTTCACCGAGGTGGGTCTTCCCACAGTGGTCATTATTACACGTATGTGTATGATTTAGAGAAACACCAGTGGTATTCTTGTAATGACCATCACGTTAAGCGGGTACGTTATATTTTTTTTTATTAGGGAATGATAAATGTAGTTTCGTGCTCCGTTTATTATTTTAAATTATAATTTACGATTTTCCTTTGTGTTGACCTGAAATCGAATACTATCTACAGATCTCTGAGATTCAAATTTTCGAGACTTATGGCGGGCGATCAGGGATTAGAATTGACGACGAGCGTGAAGGGCAGGCATATATGCTGATATATCGAAAAGTTGATCCGATTTTGAACTCATTGCCAATGACTATCGATGAACTACCCACGCACGTCCGGGTAGGTGATCTTAAAACGACACCGTATTATATCTTTGGAATAAGGATTTTTATTCTTCTCTTAATCAATGTCACTTATTGATCTTTTCAGAACTTATGGACCTCTCTTGAACAAAGCGATAGGGATCAGTACGACAGAGAGATGTATGAAAAGTCAATTTTCACCTTCCCGGTCTATGTTCGTGTCGACAATGCATGGGAGATAGTTGACTGTCATAAGGAAATGGTCATCCAAAAGAATGATACAATGGAGACTGCTGCTTATAAATGCTTTAAGGTTTGTTCAGTTTCTATTATTCTATTTTTATACATCGCCATCGATAATGTATCTGTGTTTGTGTAGTTTATAATTTGGGAGAATCAATTGCATCTCACATTTCTCAGTTCTATACTCTTTACGGTTTGTAAACTCTAGATTGTAATACTTATCTTTAATCTTATTCGCGAACCCTTTGGCAGACTTTCTTTCCTGACAAGGAAATTCAGATGGACTGTATCAGGCTTGTTCGATTCAATCCGGAACCAAGCTTTGCAGATGAAAGTTGGCCAGGAAGTGAGAACTTACCAATAGGAGAAGTTTACCGGCGTCCCAGGGATTTAGATCAAGTTGAAGCACTCTTACTCGAAATCAAAACCACTGGTTTTGAGTTCGATGTCTATTCTACACGAGGTTTGCACAATTTCCCATAGTCTTCCTTAAGTTCTACTAATAAAATTTTTAAAAACGTTGCTCTTTACTTTTATAATTTTGTTTTCACGGAAAAATATTTTATTGATCTTCAAAGTAGTTAACGAAAACGAAGCATTTATGTTATCATCAGTATACTGTATGTAATGTCAAGTTTTAAAATCAATTAGTGCCAATGGTTAAATCCATGACATGATATCTTTAAAGTTCAGAGCTATCAAAGGGGGATTAAACATCTAGCAATTCTTGAGATCTTTGAATTCAGTAAACTTTAATGTATTTTTGTTCATTTTCTTAGATCTAGCTTTCAAAGCTTCGTTGGGAGATAGTACCGCCATGATAATGCTGAAAAGCATTGAAGTTCATGCTTCCGCTGTAACATCCGTCGGAGAATTCAGGGCAAAATTAGCCACCATTTTTAATTTACCCATCGAAGACTTGGCATTAATGGTGCGGATGGATTGCGCAAATAGGCTGTTGACGGACGATTCGCGTTTCTTGAACTACTATGGAGTCGGGCGGTACTCTGAGGCAAGTTTATTTTATACATTTGTATCCTCGTTAAATATATTATTTTTATTCTTTGCGTTTATTAGTCATATATTGCTCTGTATTAAGTAATCAGTAATCACCTTTCCATTTCTATTAGACTGATATAGTTATATTTTGGATTTTGCAACAGGTGGTTGTCGAGGTGCTAGAAGATGGTGATTACGAGAGATTTGGAGCTTTTATTGACGAATGGTTCCAGGCAATGGAATTTGTCATAGACTGTGAAGTGCCCTCTACTTATTTTTTGGGTGAGAAATGCTTTGCACTAGAATGAATAGTAGTATACTTCTGGAACATAAGGAATTACAACTCTTGGGGGATGCGTGTTAGTTGATTATTTTTATTTTTTATTCTCTACAAATAAAATATTTAGAAGATCAAGAAGCTGTATCGTGTGGTGGAAAAGGGTCAACGGGAAATTCGACTGACCAATGTACTGAGCAACGTAAGATGTTTTCTGTCCTCATAAACTTTTGAAACGTATAATTGGAGTTGGGTAAACTCGAATTCAGTAACTTATTTGATGTTTCCACAGGTGTAGATCCAGAGCCCTGTATCCAGTTTGAATTTGACCCCCCAGAAAATGCGCAGACTGATTCAGTAGAATGTGCTGATGGAGTTTTGGAATTGCCTCGAGACTGCAGTGACCACAGTGCGAGCGAGGACAGTAGCCTAACCGGAAGTGAACGGTATATTGGGAAATTGATCCGAGTAGCATTATTTATTACTGGTCCCCTTCCACTGTACACGTTTTGTGATTGTGTTTGTAGTACTATGGTGGGACCTGGAAGTCCTTCATGTTCATATGCAGGTCAAGATGTAGTTGGGTCTGAAGATTCGATAACAGATTCTAGGGATCCTTTGGAGAATCAAACCGTGCCAGTTGTAAGTAAAATCTGGCGTTTTTCGCAAGCTGAAATAGATTTATCTAATTACGATTTTTTTTACAGTTGGGAGAAATCAATGAAGTCGGCAACGCTACAGAAGACAACAGCAATGAGAAGAGTATTGGCAATAAAGTTGAGCCTAAGGAACTCTATTTCCGTGTCACGGGACAAGTCAGACTTTATGGAAGCTGGCAAAGTGAGAATTACGCATATTCTGCTTCTGTTTGAGTTTACGCTGGTTCTCTTATTTAAAGCACGATGCCCGTATGTATCGGCATGCCAGTATATATCTGAAATGCCAAAATCTGTAGTCTCCGGCCTACTGATTTCTGATATGCATTAGGTATATATATCACTTTTCATATTCTTTTTATTATCCATTTACAGGATTCCATGTTCGAGTAAATAGGCAGATGACGTTTTCTAGTCTCAGCAAAAAAATTGAGAAACTAATTGGAGTAAATGAATCGGATTTCATAATGTATCGAGTTGAGAAGGACCGTGAATCAGAAATTATATATGACTTCGATAATACATTAAACTATTTTGAGAACTTGGAAATGCTTCGCGTCCGCCTGGGTCATCGGCTTTTGGAAAATGAAGCTAGATTCCCGGTGTTCTTGTTGCGATTACCTCATACTGAAGAAGTAAGAAAAATATACCTAAGGTTATTACAGTGGAACACTCTTACTTTAGTACACATTGCGGTTCCAGTCTAGTACCGGTGAATTAAATATTCATACAATCCTTTTGTTACGTAAAACTTGTAATTTTAGGACCCACAACCCCTAAACGAAGTTGTCCTCAATTCTTCTATGACTGGAGAAGCTGCTTTATCTACATGCATCAAAATGGTCTCTGACTTAAAGGGAAAGAACAAAGTTAAATTTGATCCAACATGGTAAAATGATTCTTTCACTTCACTTCATAAATATTTCTAGTAACTAGGCTAAAACTTGGCGATCTCCGACTTAAATATCAACTCGGACTTTTTGTTTACTTTTGTAAATAGTTGCCGCATTCGTCGAAAGAAAGGCAGTAATCCAGCCAAAATAATGAAACCATACATGAAATTGGTGGAACTATTTCCGAGCATGAGAGGAGACATATATTTTCAGGTGATTTTAGTTCGTAGGTATCTTCTGTTTTCTGTATTCAACTATGATCCTAGTTTAACCAGTATAATATTTATTGTCCAGCCACTCGAGTCGCCTGATATGTTAGGGCCTAACCAGCACTCCATTCTTATACGCCAATTTCACCCCAAAACACTGAGTTTGGATCCGCCTTTTGAGTTCGTGCTCACATATGACTATCAGGACAAAATTGAAGTCATGTTGCGGGACCAGGTTAGTAGTTTTTTATAAGCATTTCAATTCAAATAATGTTTATTAAACTGTCCTTTCAATTTCAACTTACATATTCACTCAACAAAAAGTTAAATGCTATGCCGTACCTCGTAGTAATTACGAATAGGATTCGTTCAAAACGGCTCGGTTGTTTATTTATATTGTTTATTGATTTGTTCGCAGCTTACTAAGTATACCGGCATTGAAAGCATTGAATGTGCAGTACCAGAGACGGAGTACCCGTTTGACATGAACCCTGTAGCTGTTCTGGAAAAACTGATTTGGTATTCACTCGAACAAGGGTGTCTGCGGCGCTCTGTAGGAGTCTATCATGATGAGGCCGTCATGTTTATCAGGTTTGAACTTCTTACCGAACTTGAAACCCGGAAACCATAAATCCTGAATACATTGCTAAACATTGCAACTTGTACATTTCATTATTCCGCTAATCTGTAGAGACAGCATGGAGCCTGCTGCAGAGATCACTGTTGAATTACGTCGTGCGTACGAAATGAATAATCAGAACTCATTCACGTTTAGTTCGCCGCCGTCAAGTCGCTCGGAACCTGGAATAAGAATCAACCTAGCTCGCACACCGCCTGCGTAATATCTCAACTTACTGACGTTACCCGTGTTATTACTCTGGATAAAAAAAGACCGCTCTACTGCGCTCGAATCCTCATCAGTTCCTTACACAGAGTCATACCCAATTCAGACATTATTACTTGTAAACTTTACGTTAAATAGATTTAGACAGTTTTCACCTTATTGGTACATCTGTATCAATCTTTTGTCAATTCCGCCTTCTACTTTATCAGTATGTGCCATTCTTAGGAAATCATTTAGAAGCATAAATCTTGCCCCAATTGAACTTTCTATTCGACTTTCACAAGCAATTGACCGCTGAGACTAACTTCATGACAAATAACGTACGATTACAAAAGTTCTTCCTGAATTTAGCCTGGCTGTGAGCTAACGGTAAAATCCCAAAATCAGCTTTTAAGAAGTAGGAGCTTATATCCGTCCTGAGGTTAATTCAGTCGCTGAACGTTTGACTGTCTAGTCCGGAATACATTGCCCGTCTTCAACTTATTCGCGGTATTGAAAGTGCAGATTTTTCATCGTTTTGTTGCTTAATAATTGTTCAGGTTAACATCGAATAATGTTTGCCAAAGCTCGATATCTTTGATACTGGCATATTTTCTTTTTACGACCGAGTTTTACGTTTTCATTTTTTAGTTTTACTGAGGGTTTGAATTACCTACATGAACATGCGTTATAAAAAATTGTCTAAGCCGGCCACGTGCATGACCATTAGGGATTTTTTTTTTGAGAATTTGCACGTTTTCTGTAGATCTTAAGAAAGTCGAACTGCTTTCAATTTAGTATGTTCAATATCCGGATTTTCAAGACTGTGTAGACAGACATAGGCTCTCCTGTACTAAAGTATCACCGGGTTGAATTCAGTTTTTATAAGTGGTCTCCACCATAATTATAATGTTCTTGTCTCAACGTTCGATTTCCTTTGAAATCGACATCTGTTCTGATTTCCTTGTCCTATTTTCCCCACTTTTTAATTTCGTTAAAGACTATCTATTTGGCATAATGTGATTGTGAGGAAGCTAATCATAGAAAATTCATCAGAAATTTTGATGTTCTTAAGGTTCGAGTCAGTCGGCGAAAAGTTACTACCTGCTACAAGCTATTCTACTATTAGAATTAAGCTTTAAAAATTATAATTATTTTTTTGAGCTACAACACTAAGTGCCCTTATTGAGTGATGAGTCAGTTTTCATATATCGTGTGGCCATATTTTAGTGCAGCTAATCTGTATTCATTGTAATTTAAGAAACTACCTATGAGATCTGGGCTTGTGTTCTGAGAATAATTTAGCGCTTTTGTTAAAGATGCTGTATATAAAGTCGTGTTGTTGTTGCTGAAGGAATATTCTTGATCTATGATTTAATTTACTATGCTGAGGAGTTACCCAGACCTACCTGTTTAGTTAACCTGGCTAGTTTCACGTTAGGTTACTTGATTTAGTCTCCAGAAATTGCCCTGAATATATTCGAGCTCAGAAACAACTTACTAAAGAGATTTTGAGACTAATGGTTAAGAATAATATACTGAAATAAAGTCTTATTATATATGCTATGCAATATACTTGTATGTCGTTTTAGGAAACAAAAATGACCCGGTAATTATATAACCTCACGGTCAGTAACCTGGCTCAAAGCTAGCAATCGTACGATTGGCTAGTTTTTCGTGTGTTACGGAAATAATCGTACACCCAACTACCGTTGTTGGTGTTGAATTATTTATTTTTGCTTATTTTATTTAATAATTGCGCTTAATCGAATATATCGCTTATTTGATAACTCTACCATTTACTACCTAATGTTCAAGGTCGTACCACTCTATGGCATTACCTGACCTAACCGCTCGAAAAAAGAGTAGAAATCTAGATCTGTATGTAATCGGCGAAAAAATTACATCTTAACATTATTTCTAAGTTTTTGGAAATTGTAAGTATTAAATTGAAACGCGCACATGCCCAACATTTTCAATTCTTTCAGTTTTTAGGAATTATAGAAAACGAAACTGTAAATTCATTCTAAAATCCGTAAAGTGGCATGGAGCTTATACAAGTGAACCGTCTGACTCGATTTCTTCCTTGACAATGCTAGTAGATGGAGCTGATGGAACGACACGTTCGGGAGGCTTGTTCACAAGAGGAGTACTCGTGTGGACAGGTCCAAAGGCGAAGACTCCGCCAGTTGTACTGCGAACCGAATCGTTGATGGAAAGCTTGCTACAGTAAAATAAATCAAAGTAATGATTAGTTGGTAATTCTTGAAAACATGACGAATAGAAGTAAAACAGAACGGCTAACCCGAAATTAAAGTCCACTGTTTCCAGTGTTGGGTTTTTGAGTGGCATGGATTTGAGCTGAACTGTTGATCTAAGATCGTTTTTTCTTAGTCTCTCAGGAGTGCCAATTGAATGCCTTGCTGATTTTCGTCTCTTCCGCACAGCCAGAACACTCGGAGCTGCTGGTGGTTTGCCCTGGGAGCCCTTGCCAGAACCCGCGGCACTACGGCATCTCTGTAAATACGGGATAATAATCTGCGGTCACCACTTAAATCACTGATACACGAACGTTTAAATTCTTTTAGAGTAAGTACCAGAATTGCCACATTTTTCGCGGGCAGTACGCGAGAATTTAGCTGTACAATGCTACGTTCACCAGTTCGTTCTCTCTTCCCAGTTGGTCCCCATGTCGCAGAGCGATGCAACCCCGAAACGTTACTGTATGAACTTCCCGGACTTCGAGTCCGTTTTCGCTTATCAGAGACAGGCAGTGTGGTTTCGTTCAGAATTGTCTACAGGAAGAAAGTACAATCAGTCATGACCTTAAAATCGAATTGCTTATGTGAATAGTTTAAAGTTTACCAGGGGCAAAGTGGAAACGTACTTTTTCTACCTTCTCCTTCACCTTCTGAGCTTCCAGATTGTCACTGAGCATTTTAAACCAATCTTGTACAGATTTTCCGTAAACAACAAACTGTGCAGCGCTGTTTTCCGCCGAATTCTTATAATTTTCGGCATGGGCTAAAATTGTTCGCTCAAGGGTCTTGATACTTCGAACTAGCTCCTTTCGCTTCTTTTCTTGTGCCAATAAATAGCCTCCTCGATTTTCTAGACGCTGAGGATCATTGGTAGCTTTCAGCTCAAACTCCGTCCATTTCTCCCATAAAGTGAGATAGTTGCGAACAGAATTGAAAATCTCTTTATTGGCGGAAGCATGGCTGCGAAGTCGTTGAATCTCTTCCTCGTGGGCTACGACTTGGTCATCCACACTTAGAGCCTCAATATTAGATAGAAATTTCGTACATTCAGAAGAATCACAACAAGAAAATTCCCACAGGCTCTGAAGGTCTTCGCCAAGTCGGAGCAAGATCAGTTCTATTTTATCAGCCTTCTCTTCGTTACAGCGAGCTAATTCGATTTCAAGCTAAGAAAGAAAAGGATAATTCGTTTTAAACGATAACCTCATAATCTACATAGAAGTATAAGAGTTGACTTAAGTACCATGGGAACAGTAGATGCAATTGGAGCAGCGCTGTTGTAGTAAGATGTGACGTCGTTGATGATTCCGCTGTCTGTGCCCAGCAGCTTCCAAAGAGTCTGGAGCTCCGAAAATATAGTCGACGCCTTGTTCCTCATGTTCTCGACTTCTTTGTTAATCACCGTAAGCATGGTTTCTAATTTAGTAATTGTATCCGGCGTCGGTGGAGCACTGTTGGACTTTAGCATACGATGGTTTAGATAACTTTCGGGTTTTTCTTTTAGCTGAGCAAGACCACGTGAAATTGTTCTCTGAAGCAATTGAATTTTTGCTATATTTGACTCCTTTCTTTCCTCAAGTTCAGCTTTGATTTTCTTAAGCTTCTCAATCTAAAGGTATAAACAAAGATGCATTTATTATAATTTTAATTATCCTTGAAAAATAGGCAGAAGATATCATTCCTTTAAAATTTGTTTTAGCCTTTACCTGTTCTTTCATTGTTAAATCCTTATATTTATTCAAATCGGGCTTATATTCTTTGATTTCTTGACATAGTGCGGAAATTTCTTCCCGATACTCATTGACAGCTGCCAGTAACGCGTTCTTTTCATTTTGAAGTTTCTCCTTAATTTTTCCCAGTTTAGTGACTTTCTGAACTAGACTTATATTTTCATCCATATCCCGATTCTGTAATGCAGATTCCAATACTATGGTGTCTGTAGACCCCAGATCCTGCTGTAGTTCGTTTATTTCGAAAGTTAAATTGCCGAGTTCTTTCTCAGTACTCTCAAGTTTTTCAGCAACCTCTTGTTCCATGTCCCATAGCAGTTCCTGTTAAGGGAAGTTTTGAGACAAATTAGAATTAGTGATTTTCATAAATATTTGTATATTGCAGAATACGCCTATTTAAAGAACACGTGTATACCCGGTATTTATGACTCTTCTGCTCTATGGTGGTTGAGCGTAATGTTAAAATTCTATAAGAAATGGGTTTATGCCGCGACCAAAATTGTCCTTAATAAATCCTACAGACTCTTCCTTTTGCAATTTATTTCCAATGAACCTTGAATCTTGAATCAGATCCAACTAATATTTTGCAGGATTTGCGCATGGCACTAGTTCCAAGTTCAACGCCTTGCTGTTTTAGTTCCCGTTCTGCTAGCAATTATGAAAACATTTTATTTTAAATAAGTGGCTTGCAATGTGTATACCCTATTGTTCTTTAAGGTTAGGATCTCTGTCAAAACATGTCTCCCATCACCCAACTCGGTACCGGTACTCTTTGCCATAACATCTGCCGATTATAATATCGCTGATTATTGAAAAATCTATAACATCCGGGCACCACTACATCAGCTCAGCTCGAGCTACACTTACAGATAGCCATGTAAATCAGGAAAGTAACACATCTAGGTAATACTACTGGTAGTATTACCACCTAGGTGTGTTAGCTAACAATGACAGCCATCGAGTTGCTAAAAGCAAGTGGTGTGCTAGTCTTAAACTTAAAGGCTTACCTTTATGTGTTTCCGAAATCGATGCTGTCGTGATTTGATTTCTTCATCACTGAAGTTGAACGATTTCCAAATTCGAAGTAAGTTTAAACTTGTATTCAAAATACACTCCTGCAAGTCAGCCATTGTTCCTTCAGAGGGTGCTTGATCCTGAGTTAAAATTGAAATAAATCCAACATCAGTTCACTTCGAATTCGAAGGCCATAAAATACATTGTATCATGAAAACACTAAGTTGCATAAAAAAAAACCTGAGGAGGTTTCGTATCCTCGCTAAATGGACTGTCGAACATCATTTTCGATGGCATTTTGGGAACGTCACTCAAGGTCCAGATCAGAGAGGCGTTAGAGCTTGACAGTTTGCCACACACTAATAGACCGTTATTACAATGAGATTTTGAAACAGCGGATGTTCGCCTTACCGTTTGAAGCTGCGTAAACTCTCTGAAACGTAAACACAATAGGAAATTTAAGAACATTGATTGCATAAAACTGCGCGCAAAGATCAGATTTAGTTTGAAGAGCTTGTAAAGGAGTGACTTTTGAGAAGCCAGAACTAAACTAGATGCTGTAATGTACAATGTACAACGTACAACCTACAATATAAAATAGCGAAATAGTGACCTGCCAAAACCTACAGTCCACAGCAAATTCAAATAGTTAATGTTGGTAGCTGCAGCCTGGAAAAGGCAGATTTTTTAAAAGAGGACTTCAATCTCGGCTTTCTATGAGATTCCTATGTTCCTGTCCTATCAATTCAACGCCATAATTCCTTGTTTGCCTGGAACATAAAATGTTAGTCGTAAATTAGAAATGCCAAAAGTTAATTTTATTAACGGGTACCATCAGCTTCGTAATTTTGCTTGTTATCATCGTTTATCTTCTTCGGCTGCGCTTTTTCTTTGCGTTGCAGGTGCGGGCCGAGGTGAAGCTGCAGCTGGAGACATACAGAAAAGGCAAAGAAATCTACTTAAGTTAAGTATTAGCTTTTTGACGTGATAGGTCTTGTCAGATTTGGAATCTAATATTTCTGTAGTTCTATTTTTTTTAAAACAGACATTGAAAGTAAATACAAATACATACCAATATGGTAATGCATGCATATGTCATAATTCGAAACAGTTCCCAGTGTTTAATGTAAATGAGCTTATTTATTTTATTTTATTTTATTATTTCTTTTCCATCCTTCAAGCCCCTTTGGACCAAGTCCATGGGGCCTTAACATTAATTACAATGTAGAATATTAAACCATTGTTGTAAATGAGCTTATTGCCATTGCCACTGGATTCCGGATTTACTTTAATCCATGTACATAAAGTTGAAAATAAGGTTCATCACTACTACTGCTACGCTGCGGCGGCGGCGGCAATGTTGACCCAGGGGATTACGACAATAGTGCATGACGCTACGTGGCATTACTATGGCTATTACTACTAGATACATAGATTCAACTCCTTTCTTTTAGCTTTCTAACTTAAAACTACAATCAACAATACACAATGGTAATCGCTCACCCTAACTCAACTCCTATTTCCTATTTTTACGACTCATTTATCGTTGTTATATGATCTATTATGTAACCACAAGGTTTTAGTAAGGACTAATACCATTACCGCAGCTTTTCACTTAGGTACTATGCATGCAGAACGACTACACTTTAGTACATTCAACATTTTCTATGTATGACTCCATGTGCCATGCCTCAAGCCTAACCAAAGTATCGCAAATAAAATCCTATCATTTTTCCTTGTTGACTCCATTTCTATTTCCCGTCTTAATAAAATTAAAATTAAACGTCTACGATGTATAAGTGTACTGGTGACTTGCCAATTGATTTGTAGAAACCTAGGCTGCTGTGTGGACTGACTGGTTGAGTGCTGCTAGGACTGGATTATAGATTACTGACTTGAGTTTTGCTTGAGTCACTCACTATCACTAGACCTTAGAGCACACTACAGTCAACAGTTGACAGTGCATTCCACAGTTAATTATTGGCGAGTACAAGATTATCCAGGAAACTCAGCTGCGCCTCTGCTATGATGCTGGAGCCGGAAGACACTTGTTTTCCCGGGTTGATAAAACCACGAGGCACAGTCGAGCAAAAGAGAGCAGTCGCAGTCGCAGTGGTTGGCTTGTAGAGTGAAACAACAACGACGACGAACACGCCGAAGCACTACAGTAGTAGTATCTAGTAGTAGTAATAGTAAGTAGTAGTTGTTGTTGTACTCCACCTACCTCAGTGCGTGGGGCAGGTGAAAGTGGAGGTTTTTGTTTGCATACTGCTCTTGCTCTCCGCCATTTTGAGCTCCCGGCATGTTCCTGTCGTCAGTTGTACTACTGTGACTGTGTCATTCAAACTTCACGTGAATTGGGTGT
>VNWX01000330.1:0-24162 GCA_009869905.1 Ceratophysella communis | reverse complement strand
TCCTTGTGCAGAAACAAGACAGAGGCTAATGAAATTAAATTTATACGGCTTAGAAAAAAGCTGTGATTGATAAGAAAAAATTAGAATTTTGAAATATTTGCCTTATTTCCTCACGTTTTCATTCCATTCAAATTGGAAGAAAAGTATAGTGCAACTATTGTGCTAGACTTAGGTCAGGTTTTGTCTGTGCTGAAGCGTTGAAGTGGCTCGGATGACTATGAGACCCTTGAATGGAGTGTTTGGAATTAAAGGGTGAGCTCGTGAAGGGTTCCCTCCTCGACGGAAGCCCGCTGTGAATAATTACATTCAGTAAAGATGCTTCGTCATGCTCTTTGTGGAGGATCCTAGGAGTCCTTCACAAGTCCACACAGTAGTGCTGGAGCCGCCGGATTCATCCCACACTTCCAGCCACTTCCGTGTGGAGAGGTGTGATGCGCGATAATTACTCATATGTCACTCCCCTTTGTTTGAGCTCAAACCAGGCTTTATTTAGTGACTGCCCTCATATGTAGTTCTCCAACAGATGTTATTGGAAAGATAAACAGAGGAAAATACGATCGGATTCGGAATTCGGACTCGAATGGTATTCGCGAACATTTTTATTCCGAATTCCATATCTCCGCATCCTGAAGGAGATAAGATTGCGCGTGAACAGCTTACACGCTGTACTGTTACTGTACTGTAAAAGGGAGTTTGGTGTCTCACATTACCCCGAATGCCTGATTCTTCTTAGAAAAGGCATTTGACCATGCACTTTTCAAGCACCAGGTATCATTGATCAGCATTCTTGTCTTGACAGGAAGATGGATATGATATGATACAGATCTGACTAGGTAACGAGAATTCATGTAAAGTCGGCCGGTAAAATAATGACAAGATAGGATCTGGACGGAGGGTTGGCTAATTATACGGTAAACAGTAAATCACCTCCGGCTTCAATCACGGGGTTAGCCGGTTGGATGGTAATTGTTAAAGTGTAAAATATAAGAATTATCAGATTGCTGTCAATTATCAACACTCAGGACTCAGGAGCTAAAGTACTGCCATCTAAAAAGAATGTGAGTGGTGCATACCAACGTTTTGAGCTAAAAAGATGCATCATTTTGTTACTATACCTATTGTGCTAAACTACTGCAGAAACGCGTTAGGGCTCGGTATTGCGTAAAATTGTGCTTATGGAGCCACTGTCTATTATTCAAATCACGCAATGTGTCCACAAAAATGCAGTAGCTGCTGCTCGTATCCTAGCGCACATTTTCTCGTTTTGACAAGTCAAGATACGTTTGCATTTCCATTTTTTTCCTCAATGAAATTCAAAAGGCAATGTGTCAATTAGTATTAAGTCATTTCTAAGTACAATTAGTCATTTTAGGCATTTCATCCTTTGAGCAACAGTAGAAGTTGAATAGAGAGACAGTTGTATAAGAATAGAGGCGGATGTCTGAAGGGCATGACAGAAGCCTGTCAATGAGCATTAGAGAAGTTGATGTTGGCATTCTGGCAGAAGACGAGAAGTGAGTGAATTTCCTGTTCTTCTGGCCGGGAAGTAGCTGGGATGGCTGGGATCGTGAGCAGTGGGTGATTTGGAGAAAGGCGAGCCTTGCTTCGGGAAAACTGATGAATTTTTCTCCGTTTCCAGAGGCATGTCGTGGGAAGTGACCAGGTGTTTGTCTCTGCCTGCCTCCCATCGCCATCCCATCCTCCCGTCACTCCGACCCGGAACACCGAGGATCTATTAGTTTCCGCTACTATCTCTCCTGCTCCCTTCCCATCCGTCCAAAAGAGTAATAGATGGGCCACTAAACACAGGCAGAAACATGACAATTCTGTCGGACTAATATAGTTTCAGCCAGGCCACTTTGAAGCCGTCTAAATAGAGCATTGCGCAATTGAATGTTCATGAGCTAGTAACAAAAGTAAGCGAATGCCATGGCATTCGCCTTTTTTTGAATTTTTTACAATTAAATCTAAACTTTCACCTTCATTCCTGCAATAAACCTCTCAATTGTCGTGCTACCCTTATCAGCACTTTTGGCTACATATAAACTCCGGGTTCGGCTTCGCCTCGCTCTCTTCGCCCTGACTAGGCAGAAGACGAAGCGTCATACAATTACTCCCATCTCGCCTAAAAGCGCTAATGCTCTAGACGAACTATGTATCTGTGTAGCTATGGATTTATGGATCCAATCCAGGGCCTCTTCCACTCTCTGTAGTGTGAGCCATTGTTCCACAAAAAAGGGAAGAAAACACTAAAATGCTTTATATCTTTAAAGTGTTACTTTGCATTCACATTTACTTTTTCAAATAAGCAAAAGAAAAGCCTCGACTTTCTCCAATTCCAAAAAGGTGTCAAGTTACTTCTTAAGATGTTGGCTTTTAAGTCTCATCCCGCATCAGAGCTTTTTGTATACAGATTCCCATGCTTCTCGAAATCAGAATTAGTATATGCACTCAAGAACTTCAGCCAGCTTGATTACTTCATAGGTATAAGCATCGCTCCAGGTATTCCAAGTTGTTTGTTTGTTTTTGAAAAAGTTCAACTCACTCGAGCGGCACTGCTAAAGTTGAAAATGTGCCTACGGGAAAGTTACGGTATGCCCGTATGTCACATGCGGAAATGTAGCTTGTGTTGATGTAATGTCTCCGAACGATTCCTGATTTACCACTACCAGCAGCATTAACAAATCATGGAGCCCGCTGATTTAAATGTAAATAAATATGAGTGATTCAGACCGACGCTACAGGAATCCAAAAATATTCATTATGGACCTATGCTTCAGCTTCAGCACGGCTAAAAATTCACAAATGCTATTCTTTATGTTTCTTATGACTTTGTTAAATGAGTTGTATTTTTTCCAGATCACCCACACACGAGCAACTACGTGCCGGGCTCTCTGACCCCACCCGAGAAGATGAATGGTGGTGACCCGGGCCTGCTCCACGCTCACCACAACCTGACTCATATGACCAGCTCCCCGGCCGGGCTTCCCAGCCACTTCGGTCTGTCTCACGCTGGCCTCATGCCTCATCCCGTCCATACGCCACCATCTCCCATTCCCACGCCTTCACCTCCGGTTCCTTTCGAGAGATTTAGGTAAGTACGGAAGTAAGACGTCCGGGACAGGGATAGATGACGGAGGGGCAGGCGGTACTTCACCGCACTAACCCTGGCCCTTGTCCTCTGCATCCCTCTTTGGGCACGGGCATAATGTATCACCGTAATAACTCCTTTTAAACATGTGTATCTGCTGCTGAGCTACATGTAATAATTCGTCTTCCAGAATATTCTGTCACATGAATAAGAAATGGCGTAGGATTATTGCTTTTTATCATTTGACCCGAGAATGAAATGCATGAGCTGATATATGTTGGGCGAAGCTGTTACAATATGTCTGGATTTCGGAACCATGACTTGAGCATCGTTTCTTTGCTGTTCCGTAGCTCGTCAATATATCGTAACAAAGAGACGCGGCTAACCCGTGAAGCCATGAAGAGGTACCTCCGTGACCGAGGTGACATGATCCTGGTCATTCAGCATGCCAAAGTGGCTCAGAAGTCCTACGGAAATGAAAAGCGTTTTTTCTGCCCACCACCCTGCATATATTTGTACGGAGATGGATGGCGACGAAAGCGGGATCAGCTATTGAAAAGCGGAGAAAGTGAGCAGGGTTCACAACTATGTGCCTTTATCGGCATCGGCAACTCGGACCAAGATATGCAGCAGTTGGATCTGAATGGAAAGGTGAGAAGTGAAAACTAATTAAACAATAGGCAACATTAACCCTAATTACCTAGCATCAAAGATCACAGAAGAGTGTGCTAAATTAAATAGGCATACTTCTGCGCAAACATATCAAACGGAATACTTCCGTATATTTTACCGAGAACATGGAACACACTCCGTCGTAAATCGTAAACCGTTTTATTGACCTAACATCGTACATTGGTACCTACCTAGTTGCCCGATGCACTGCACAAAAGATCATGAGCCCCATTGTACCTCAAATGCACTCAATAATTGTACTATGGCATAAAGTATTCAATACACCTGTCCGGAACGAAAAACGAGGCCCCAATTCCGGATGGGTTTTTTCTTCTTTGCACCTGATTGGCATTCCCTACCGTCGCGTAGTAATTCTAGATACCGATTTCAAGAATCTAAGCCAAGATGCATAACTAACATGTGATGTTTTAGTACGTACCAAGGAATATATTTATTACCTTTATTGTCATGTAGCCTTATGCGAAGCTTATGTCGCACCATAAAATATCCAATAAACTTATTTATTACCATTTAGGTACATGATTTCTCAGAAGATCAGTGCACTTTCTGCATCAATCAGCATCACTCCCACGATCCACGGGGCATTTAAAGTCAATATCTGATTAATGACTCCTGAGAAAACGTTGCTTGATTTCGAATTCGACTATTATCTTTGTGGGAACGTTGCAATTAAAAAGATAATGTCCATAAATTAAATACTCTATACCAAGATTTATTGATGATTTTACCGACACGTGTGGTAACGACTTTTCGCAGAAATAGAAGCAGCAGTGCACAAATGGATCAGAGCTTGTCAACAGCAATTACGCAGTGCACTTAATTCAATTCCGCATGTTAGCGCCATTTTGGTTATTTTCTATTGGAAATCAATTTTCTTGACGTAATGGTTTTTTAGTTGGTCTATAATTAATGCTCTTTTATTAATATTTTGGCTGAAAAATCGATAAAGTATTATGCCAAAATCGTGTTAGCTTCATCCAGTAAATCTCAAATTTAAATTTTTGTAAGTGCCGGAATAGCTGGTTAGGTATGATGTTGGCAAGACCCTTGATTGTACAAAACGGGATTTATTTCGTCAGATTATTTTAACGCGAAACTATAGCTGAAAATTTCATAATAAAATTTTGCTTGGACGTAACTATCCGTCCCGTCGGACTCTAGAATTTTCTAAATAAGCTAACTTTGATAGCAGGTTCTTCACCATTTTAAATCTATATAATAATTTTTAATTTCTAGCAATACTGTGCCGCCAAAACTTTATACATATCGGATTCGGATAAGCGGAAGCATTTTATGCTCTCTGTGAAGATGTTCTACGGAAATGGACAAGACATTGGGCTCTTTCACAGCAAGCGGATCAAAGTGATATCCAAACCGTCGAAGAAGAAGCAGTCGCTGAAAAATGCAGATTGTAAGTGTACCTATCTTCCAATTTTTAAATCTAAGTTCG
The DNA here is from genome assembly GCA_009869905.1 of Ceratophysella communis. Lineage (NCBI taxonomy): Eukaryota > Metazoa > Arthropoda > Collembola > Poduromorpha > Hypogastruridae > Ceratophysella > Ceratophysella communis. The sequence continues at coordinate 18,928 of VNWX01000330.1, read as the reverse complement.
GACCTTAATTTAAAGTTCTTGACTGTAACATATGCTTAGAGCATTCTATCCAAAGAGGCGACGATATCAATCCCCATCAATAAATTCTTCGAATTCGGCCAGCTAGCTCCTCATTCATTTCATAAGAATCAGGCCGCATTTGGCACTGCACATAATTGATATAGGCTGGTCCAGGCTTCGGCATATGCCGATACTTAATGTCGCAGCATTCGGCCTCACTGGGCATTCATCCCATTATCATTGTCTTCGCGACATCATTAGAAAAGGCCTCACTTTTAATTATAAAATCGCAATTGCTGTTCTCAACCCCAATCAGTCTCTGTCCAGAACTCTAATCAATACGACAGATTCTGATCCCATCGCATCTCATACTACTACTGCTGATAGTCATTATCATTACCTTTGACTTTCTTCGTGTTAGATGTTATATTTAATTTTTAAAACTTTTTAAACTTAACGAGTACAATTCCGCTGAGATTCATGAAAAAATTTTTAATCAGAATTTAAGACGACCTTGTTCTAAGAAAGCCGCGAAATAAGAAAATCAAAACTTTTATTCATTACAAAACAAAAATTGAGTCCCAAACGTGTGTTCCTCATCGGAAGGGTTTTTAGTGACAAAGTGACAAACAACGAAAAGGCAAGTGTCTGCCTAAGGTTTGAGGAGCTCAGGCATATTGTTAGGACAAATGAATGCCAAAGTGGTGTGAGTACTTCGACGTACTACCGAAAGCGGCGTTTACTTCAAGTGTTTGAGAGTTTGAGCGTCAGCTTTCTCTAAGAAGGGTGAAAATTCATCACTGGAAATCGGAATGGCTCCAAGTCCGAGAGAAGCCCAACCCATGAAACCTACTTCCCCCTTTTCCAGCCCAAGTGATAATACCAGATGAGGAAGAAAACGAAGGCGATGATATTTTGCAGATTGCTAATCAAGAACACGATGACTTAGCAGCATTGGCTTTGGAATTGGGTGCGAACGGGCTTTTGCTCAATGCTATTCATGCTGATGTGCCGCTGGGTCCACAATGGAACATCAATCATCAAGTCCTGGGCGGAGATCATATTGGTCACGATCATCATGCCGGAGCTTTGGCTCTTGCTCAAATCTTGGCTGGAAATGAAATTCCTGAGCCTCCAGGTCCGTCTCAACTTCAGGCTCAAGCTTCAGGCGGAAATGTCTCGAATGACCCTGGACCTTCGGATCGACCAAATGCCATTTCCGGAAATAATGCTGGTTACCATGGCGGTTCACCAATTGTCAACGCTATTCCTGATCCATTAAATCAAGAAGATTCACTTTCTTCTGATGATGATGAACTGCCACCCTTGGAACTATACGCAGATGAAAGTCTAGAGTTAATCGAATACGATGCTCCTAACCGCCCGAGGCTTCTTTCCCAACGGCGGAATTACATGAGAAGAGGTTTCTCGTACCCACCCGAACCCCCATCACCACCTCGAGTTCACATTATTCCAGCAAATCGGCTTGGAATGGAGCACGATGAAATACGGATAGTTACTGGTGAACGACCAAATGATTCTGAAGAGGAAGGTGATGACGATGAAGAGGATCTAGGACCTGGAAGGGTGTTTCCCATGCCATGCGGGCGTCCTCTGAGATCTCCTCATGATGATGATGATGAGTTTCCGACCATTGAGCTCTTAATTGAACCTCAATATTATAGCGAAGACGAAGTTGCTGAAGAGACCAGCGATGGCTCAGCCGAAAATTGTGTATCTGAGCAAGATTCAGAATCAACCTCCGAATTTACCACTGCTGGATTGCCAGGTATTTTCGTTGAAATGACTATAACCCAATCGTAAAATTCTTGGCTCCATATTTCTAGATTGAATTAAGGCCATGATATTAGGGTTTTCATATTGCATATTGAAATTTGCAATCAGCACTCAAGCCGCACAATAATTCTTATTTTTCTCAGAAAATCTCCACTTCGGCATTAAATTTATGAATCATATGTATTATCAGCATATAAAGGACGCGAAGAGCATAAACGGAGTACCTACTCTGGTGTGTGAGTGTCACCGTGACCGTGATGATTGTCAATTTAATGCTTGAGATGGTGTGATTGTGATTGGTATGCTCGAATAAGCATGACATGAGGATGATAATCATCTTTAACAGACCCGCCGGAGCTTGCTCGCTCAGTACCGGCAAAGATTCATTAAACGTTGCAGGCGAATACAGCCTAACAGCGCGCGGAAGTTTGTTATTAAAACCCTGCTTTGTTTTAAAAAAATTAGAATTATACATTTCGGGAATAATTCAACTTATAATACATCCGATTCCATTTTTCGTGTTTTTACACCAATTTAGCACTTGAAAAATACTGAACCAGGTGGATGACTCATAACTAAATTCTTGCAGAATCCACTTGATACTGCCACTTACTAATTGGCACAGGAATACTGCCATTATATTTTGATTGTTGATGAGAGTTGATGTTGATAGTCCCTCAAGGGTTGTTAATATTTTCCATAAAATTAGACGTCTCAGGAGATTCGTGAGTGTTGGCTTCCTAATTTGGAACAGTATCGAGAGTATGAAACCAAATTTTGGATTTATTGAATCCCCTCTCAAGTAGTTTTTCATTTATTGACTCAGCATTAACTTGAGATTCTTTTGTTTACTTCCAGTGTGCATTGCAAGTGGAACGAAGGTTGCCTTGTTCAATCGACTTCGCTCTCAGACAGTGAGTACTCGGTACTTACACGTCGAAAACGGACAATTCCATGCGTCTTCAACTCAGTGGGGTGCTTTTACTATTCACTTGTGTAAGTCTTTAAATATATTATGTTCCTAAATCATACGTTGAGATTCAATGCCACCCGACCCTAGTCTCGGATTTTGAATTAAATGCTTGGGATCAAGATTCCAAACATTTTGGCTGGTCATTGGCCATTCATTCTGGTTTGAAATGACCCGACGTGACCACACAGCAAGTAGCCGTGTCGTTAGACCAGAAATCGGCTTGAGCCAAGATGCGATGACAGTAGCGCCAGTGACGCACTGAGTCGGAACTTGGATTTGCTTCAACGAGCGTCAAGGATCGTTTTTCTTCTCTCGCTTATAACTCCATGTCTAATTTGATTGTTCCAGTGGACGACAATGAATCAGAGTCCGAAGAGTTCAAAGTACGGGATGGCTACATTCACTATGGAAGCACGGTCAAGCTCGTCTGCAGCATGACTGGAATTGCTCTACCACGGCTCATCATTCGCAAAGTACGCCATTTTCAATTCGTAGAAGTATTCAAAGATAGGTCTCGTAGCTTGCGATTTAATGAAACCCTGGCGGTGTTTGGTCCGTATTGATATGTAATGCTAATGAATGCAACATTAACGTATTGACCGTATATTCGGTTTTCTGCCAGCTGCACCAGTCTATTTGTTGTTTTTTTTTAAAAGAAATTTATTATTTATCAGATCCTTTCCGTTCTTGGTACTCAAAACAATTATGCAGCGTTTTTTGTTGTCCCATACCTGCACCTCCCTTCTAATCCTCATTTTCATTACCAATGACAGGTGGACAAGCAAATGGCTTTATTGGATGCGGATGACCCCGTCTCCCAACTACACAAGTGTGCTTTTTACATGAAGGACACCCAGAGAATGTATCTCTGCTTGTCACAGGAGAGAATCATCCAGTTCCAGGTCAGTCCTATTGTTTAACACAATAAAATTCCAAGTGCATTGGATGCGTTGTTAAATAATTTTTTCTGACTTCGGTATGAAGCGCTAAATCAACACATAACTGTGTTTTCTCCGAATCACAGTCTAACTTTAGAAATTAACATTAAAGTTGACTTTGAGCTATCAAAATCGACATAAATATTTATTTGATGGCATTGTGGCGCAGTTGATTTGCTTGCGGTTGATCAGAGTGAGAAGGCCCGTGTCAGGTTGGCCCGCGTGACATGTCATTCCGTGTCAAGTCAAGTCCATGAGGCTTATTGCTTCCACTCCTAGTAAATAGTTAATGCGTCGTGATTAGAGCTACGTTTCCGTTTGATTTATTGAGGTTGACGATCGTCACTTTAAGTAGACAGGAGGAGAAAGGCAATCGGAAATAGGGCAAAACAAATCAGAATTGAAGTAAAATAAGGCCCCTGCGTGTTCTCAGATTACAAGCCTTCCTGCTCACGTCACATCACGTCATGTCATCTCATGAGTGGAAAACCCACGGACTTCATCAAATATTACTTAATCGAAACCCTAGGCTCTTGTACTCGGCATGCGGCTCGTTGTCAATAGACTTTGCTCTCGGTCAATTCCGATTCTTCCGTTTTAGGCTTATCGCAGACATTTCAAATTGTACCTTAGTTAAGGTTTAGGAAAAATTGGTAATATTTAAAGTCGAAGCCACTTACGTTCGAGCATTGCATCTAACTTGACTAATTGAATGTTCAAATAGAGCTTGCCTATGCCCAAACCACGTAGACCTAACTGAAACGATTCCCGGGCATGAGCGCCGCCTTGAACTAGCCTGGCATTTCATGTCAGGTTCCGTGTATCAGTCTAATTTAAATAGGAACAGAAAGGGGAGCACGAGAAACGAGCTCCCCGTATATGTACATATTCAACACATTGCGTCGAAATTTAATTCTATTATCATGTCAGGAATGATCAGTTGTGCGCTTCAGAATTCAGAGCATGTCATTAAGAATTAATGGGAAAATCTGGGCTGTGCACAAGTAAACACCCGAGATTTTAAGTATGTACCTATGTATAGATAGTTCCCAGGTTAAATAATAATGCATAGGTTTTGCACGATGCTCTATCAGAGGCCGGTTAATAAACATGGCATTTGGTTGAGAGTTGAGCTCGCAGCTTGCTGCACGGCAAAACGCAAAACTGCCGGACTCTTAGGGTTCTTGTTGTACTTGCTATGCTGCTGGTCAGTTTATCTATGTAGGAGGTAGTAAGGCCGGCTGGGGAATGGACAGTGGCTCTTGGGTCTGGTTTGATTGGATTGGGCTGTCCATTGCGTTCCTCATCTGTCATTAGAGTTAGCCAATGGGATTGTAGGCACGCGATCGTTGCTTTTCTGATATGAAACCAATGCAATGCAAAATCTTGAAAAATAATAAGTATTTAAATGAAATTCTGCCCTAAAAAAACTTGAAACTTGAAACACGTTACAGAAATGGGATTTTCTAAAAGTACATATTTTTTTCAAGCGTTTCAATAAATACATTATCATTCAATTTAGCTAGTTGACGCCCAAGTTAAAACTATAAATATTGTCTATTAAATCTGAATTTAAATTGAATTACCTAATACATTTATTGACGAACAATACATCTGTATCTAATATCTGTATAACCCGTACCAAGCTCTAAGAGCATATGGCAGTCGACGATTTTCGTGAATCGCAGGGCCATGTATGCAAATGTATCACAGTACCTGGTGGTAGTAGCCATAAATTGGAGCTAGAAAATTCAGTAGCATATCATATCGTGTACGATCTTTATTGCCATATCGACATTAGATTTTTTTCGTACTTTATTCTTGTTCAACAACCTGACCACAAAAGTAATGAAAAAAGAACAGAAATGAAACACTTTTGGCTTTAAATCCGTGGCTCATGAAATTTTCCTCAATTCCCATGTTCTCTCTCCACAGAAAGCCTTCGTTTCTCACATTTAATGTTGAATTGTCACATGAGGTCTTAAGAAGAAACGAAGAGAAGCAGACTTATTAGTCACGTCACATGATGTCATGTGTCAGTTTGACTGCTTGAATCGAGTCAATTCCCTTCTGTGAGTAAGCACTGCGGCTGCCGTGCTTTAAATCCATACAGTTAAATGCCCTGCCATGAACTTGAAAAATTGTACCTAGACTGCAAAAAAAAAGAGCTTGAAGCCAGAAGCTCATTTCTTCATTGTTAACATCATTGTTTTTTTTATTGGAACCCAGTCGGTTCCCACCAAACTCAGGTTCATTCATAGAGCTGCGGCTGAGGCATATACCTAGGCTTGTTGGACCCACCTCGTTTCATATTTTCGTGGACGTGTACTGCCGAGGAGGTAGTTGTTTAATTCGGAAGGAAAAGGCAGGATACTCTGCTCATTCCATTAGTTTAATTTGAAAACACGCTTTCTCACGCTTCCCCATGCACTGACGGAAACAATGAACAAAAGCCAACGCTTATTCTAACGTAATTTGACAATAACAATTGTTTGTGCACTAGATTTTAACTTCTTAACGTGTACAATGACTTTGGTATCGTGATGAGGAAATGAGACAGCCATTACTCTTTTCTTAATAGACGGATGCTTCATTGGGCTTTTCATTTGCATTTTCTAGGCTCTCTAACAATAAGATTCAGAGACTTGATGAAGCAGATCAAATAAGCTTTTTGGCGTGAAACTTGAGATAAGAATTATGATGCTTGGCCACAAATTTCTATACCTATTTAACTGCGTACTCGTAGTACGTACTGCCTCGAAAGCATTATCATATGCAGCAAATCCATTTCCTAAACCAGTGATTATTTCGATGTAATCCGACGCCAGCAAAATGCGAAAACGAAATGCTGTCACACTGGGCTTTGGAAAACCCGGACTCAGACGCTTATCATTTTTTATTGGATGAACAGTGTTTAACTTAATATCGATGATGAGCTTTGATTTATCTAATTAATTTTTGAATCTTTAGGCTACTCCATGCCCCAAGGAACCAAACAAGGAAATGATCAATGATGGGGCTTCTTGGACCATAATCAGCACTGATAAGGCCGAGTATCAGTTCCATGAGGGAATGGGACCAGTTCAGACTCCGGCCACACCTGTCCCAGTGGTGCACAACTTGAACGTAAGCTACCATACCAGTTACTCCGTATGCTTAAGTTGGGAGTGAAAGCCGGTGAAAGTTAGTAGTAAGCTTATTATCAAAAGTGAGCTGACATATGAAGGCCAGGGAAAGTTTTGAATGAAGTGTGCGGCACGTGGCAGTGGCACACGCCTGAGAAGCTTGGCTCGTGCCCTATCTCTCACCGAGATTGGGCCTATGAGGGAAAAACAAGTGTGAATTGAGATGTACATAGTAATTCTGACAATCTCTCCCACCACCAAGTCTGTACATAATAGTAAAATGTAAACAATTGGGAATTCTCATGGAGCGGAAGACGGCGGAAGGGGGACGTGTTGTAGGGCTCTTGCGGTTCCTGGACTGATTCACAGAGAAACAAACCGTCTAGCGTCTCCATTTTTTCCCGTCTACATTATTCTGGGTGGGAAAATCTTACCGAATTTTCAGCTGGGACTGAGAAATATTGTCCGAGGCTTCACCAACATTTCAATTGGGGCGCGGGTTAACTAAAAAAAATGGCTCTCAGGATGAGAAGTAGTGTCAGTGTTTGGGAACCTCGGGAAGCATATTTTGTTTGTTTACGTATGGAAATTGAGGAAGAAGGGTACCGAGAAGGTTATGTTTCTGAATCAGCGATATGCCGGTTGAATTCCTTGATAAGCAAATGATTAATTGATGATTATTGACCATAGAAAATGTCCGACCTGTTTTGTGGCCTGAGATTAAAGTTCGCCTTCGTTTTTGTTTTCAGTTGAACGGCGGTGGGGAAGTGGCAATGGTTGAATTGACCGGTGAAAGTTTCTCACCAAATTTGCGTGTCTGGTTTGGTGACGTGGAGTCCGAGACATTGTTTCGGTGTCAAGAAAGCATGCTCTGCGTCGTGCCCGACGTGTCTGCCTTCCGCACTGAATTCTGGGCCCGTCAGCCGACTCAAGTCCCAATCACACTTGTCCGCAGTGACGGGTACATCTATGGAACAGGGTTGACTTTCACTTACACCCCAGAGCCCTCCCCACATCAACCCTCGGTGGAGCTCATGTTGCGAAACTCCCTGGGCCCGTCCCAAATCCCGCATCATCACCTTCCGTTCCCAAATTTAGGACCTGGGTTGCCCACTTGCCCACCCAGCCGCCCACCGCCCCACATGCAGCAACTCTTGGCTCATGATGGTTCTGGTGGTGGACCGCTCCACTATGACATGCCACCACCCAGTGCTCTCTAAATCATGGTGGGGTTATCAAGGATAATTTGGACCAAGAAGAAAAACGATTCGAGAAGAGCTTTTGAGTAGTTAAGAAGTCAAGAAAGAGCTCCAAGTAAGCGATATGAATAAAATACTAAAGTGCTAGAAGGCTATTAGAAAAGCTTAGTTCCAAGGTCCTTAGGCTAATGTTCATTTAGGACGGTAGTTGCCTTTAGATGCGTAAGATTTGTTAAGATGAATCTGGCTATTTGCTGAGTTAATATTATGTAGAAATGATGTGCTATTAGCGCTATGTTTTAAAATTACGATCCATGTATGAACGACTTTTAATTTTAACTTGTAAATGAACTGTTTCGAATAACCGAATGTAAATTGCAGATGGGAATTGCAATATAAAAAATGGACACGTTTGTACATAACTAATATGGGCAAAAATGGTTAAGCTATTTTAATACAAGGTGCCTGTATCTGTTGTACATAATAGTTTGCATGCCCCATGTAAATTTGATATCAAAAATTTAAATCAGAATCCTGTAAATCACCGTAATTAGCTAACCGTCATGCTTTATTTTCTATGTAACTACGTTGGTCAACGTAAAAAAGAAGAGTGAAATAATTTGATTAAAATGGCGTGTGACCGGCAGGATAAGTGTGCAATCAATGGCATCGGATATAAAAATATCGAATTTGCCCGATAATTCGGAACTGTATGTATACGTCTAATCATGGCCAATATAATGGAATACAATATTTAGTGTAATAAGTACTAATGACTTAAATCTAAATTAATATAATTAAAGTATGAGCGTAGATGTAAATCTGGGGCAGCATGTTTTCATGTTCAGTTGAATTTCTAGCTTTTAGGAAGATATGCACTTAATATTGTTTGACAAATCAATAAGAATTAATATAATTCAAAATAACATCAACAATTTAAGAGTTCTTACATGAAATTGGTAAGACTCTACTTATATTTAGTCTTAAAAGCTTTTCCAAGTCAAAATGTTCGATTTGGGTGAGGGGTAGCCCTATAATAATAGGTACATTCCAAAAACAGTAGTCGATACACCTAGCATGGTTAGCTAATATTGTAAATAGTAATTGTGGGTTGGACAAAAATTAAAATTATTTTAGTTGACCCAAAGTGCTCCCTATTTGTACAAATAGATACCTACCTAAATAACCCCAATCAGGGCTGCATAATAAAATATGAGCATAAAGATTACATAAATTTAATGTTAAGTTGTAGTGGTAGTTGGTAGTTACGTGCTACGTATAGCCGAAAAATTCTAACATTAGTAAATAAATAATATGGATTATGCCTGGTAATGCCCAAAGTATCGGCGTCTTTATTTTAATTACATCCACGCCTATCAGTTTTCCTTGCGAAATTGCTCAGTCGGGATTTACTACGGCCAAGCTATAAGTATTCAATTTAATATTTTCACAATCAAGCAATCAAGAGCGTGATAAACCAAAGCTACACTAATCTTAAGAATATATCATTTCATAAAAAAGTTCCCATGGCAACGGTCAGCCAACAAACATGTCGAGTAAACAAATTTCTCCCGTGACTTGATGAAGCGGACTCAAAATGAGCCAAATTTTCATGAGTTCATTCTCCGGTTGCCGCCGGTAGGATTGGTTGCAGCAGACTGCGAAAGCTGCTGTATAATTTTTTGTAATAAATAGCTCGTTTGGTATCATAAGAATAATAGGCTAGTACCGACGTGGTTTAGTTGACCTAAGCCACAGTTACCTACTTTAGAAGAATCACCTTATTTAATTAACACAAGCTCCTACTCGGCTGGTAAGTTCGATTTTCTCGTATTTTAAGTACATGCTCCCTTGCATCGCATCCCTGATACGAATCTTACAAGTATTATCCTTCCAGAACAGCTACATCTGCACAGAACGCTTCCGCGTAAATAAACTTACTAGAAAATGGAGAAGGAGTCCAGAGCTGGACGGGAGTCCACAAGGGCGAAATTACGTCGTCTTGAGATGACCGATTCCCCTACCAAAATTGAGGCAGAAGACCCAGAGGATCCGAAGAAGCAAAAATTTTGCTCGTGGAAAAGATGGAAGGCCATTCTGGCATGGCGTCCATGGATCCATATGCAAGAGCACAATCCTTGTCCTTGCTGCTACAAGAACAACCCTGCCTTTCATTTCCAAGCAACCGTCGCCTGGATCATTCGTGTCCGGATTGTACGTAACAAGCAATAAACTGTGTCATCGAAACAAATAATGCGACTAACAAATCTGCTTTTTCCATGTTTTTTGAAATAGATAATCTTTTATTTAATCGCCCTTTTCATGATTGGCGTTCTGGGCTGGGCAACAATTACATTTCGAGACGATAGGCATTATTACAATCGCAGTAAGTGGAGGAAATATGATTTTACTAAACTAAGTGATGAGCGTATTTGAACTATAATATCTAATATAATTAACAGTGTCATTCTACCTGGCGACCATATTCGAATCTATTGTCTACATAGTAATCTGGATGGTTTATTTATCTGGTGTAACAATGGTAAGTCACCACATTCAGAGCTATGGCTGCTTGCAAAGCGTTACAACCAAAAATAACTCCATTTTTCAATCACAGGCTAACTATTACCGTATAATTCTGTGGGCCAAAATCTCTCCAGTCGGAGTAGCCGTTGCTGTCACCAAAATGATTATTTTTGGAAACCGGACACCAGAGTACATTGTTGGAAATGTTCTGTACTTCATAGCCACGACCCTTTTCTATTTTTATGAACTATGGATCTGGATGGCCTACAAGGTGGAACATCAACATGGACTCGAGGCAGACATTGGGGCCATCAGTTGGGATGAACGGGATGAACAGATGAAGGCTAGTAATGCCTTCGTTCCGCCGATAGCCATGCGGGATCCCTGGTACGGAGTCATTTGGCGAAACCCTGACACAGAGGGGCCCAACACCAGCTACGCTAAAGCAGAGCGCTTCCTATTCCAGAGTAGCCGCTTTCTCAGACCTGAAAGACCTGATATTCCGAACCAAGAGCTTCCGTTCAAAGTAATCATTCATATCAGGGCTTAATGTTATGCTAGACAAGCATAATTAATGTATACTTAATTTGAACTTGCAGGAACGAGTCATGAGACTACGATTTGGCCGAAGCCACATCAAGAGTACTCAGTCAGTTCCGCGCATAAAGAGAAAGCATCACGTCCCTCCGAAGCCGCACAGATCCTTGATGGCCCTCAAGGAGGAACAGTTCCGGGAATCCGTGGACACATATCTCGATTTGGTAAAGTACCGAGACACAGATCGACTGATGAGAGACGGACGAGACCACATGCAGGAAAAAGGGAAGCCAGCACCAAAATGGCCGACGGAAGAATACAAGAAATATGAACATTCTTTCACAGTTCTACCTCCAAAAAGTATTCTGAACAACGTAACACCGCTTACCGAAAGCCAAATCTCACTCATCAATAATCGTCGTCATCGAAGTCGTAGCCCGCGCCCGAGCTCATCAGCGTCATCCTTGCCCTCTGCACAATCCCTGAAGGGAATGCTCAAGAAACCAGGTTTCAGGACAAAACCACTGGATGCACCTTCAACTGGTAGTCGCGTCACATTCAATGAACTTACCACTGTCAAAGAATTCGAAGTACAAAGGCGAGTTCGTCCACTCAGAAGCATTGGAATGAAGAAGTTTCATCGACCTAGGTTCAAGAAACGATAATAGTTTACAGTCGAGGCTAGATGTAAATTTGCTCCTGATTCTATTTATCCTATACATACAAATTATGAACACACTTTACATGAACTGTCCCGCCGGACTTTCATACCTGTATAAGTATTTTGTTCCTTGTCAAAATTACAAAACTGTACACACATGATTACCTACTATTACTTAAAAATAAAAATTTGCCTACCAGAAAAACTATAAAGATGAAAGTCATAAATGAACATTTAAAATGAAATTCCGGCTAACTGTGGGACTCGAAGTTCATCTGATCGATTCGAATGCATTGGGTTTTTTTTTGGGTGAAATATGCCGACAAGATGTTGGATAATATGCGTGTCCTTAATAATGTTAGCTTATTGGTCCCTATATTCTTATCAGAGTAAGACGCTGCAGTGCAGTTCCCTTATCTTGTATGCAGTTTGTAGATATAGGGTACCTTCAGAATTAGTATTCATACCATGGAGATGGACTAACCTACTCCAGTTCGTTGATTCATACCCACAAGTTGTGTTTGAATTATAAATAAATTGAGTTGGGCTTTAGAGGCATGTAAACCACAGTCAGCAAGTTGCACGCTCCTTTAGCTATTGTTGATCACTTTGATCATTAGACGAGAGCCTCAACAAAATGGTGTCTCCAGGATCAACGCTCCAGATTTCTGTCAGGTAAACTTCATTTTTTGGCTAACATCACTCAATAATAATAGTTTTGACTTATTTGAAAATAATATTTATCAAAGCGTCGTCGGTGTATTTTTCAATAGTGTTAGTCCAGGGTTTCTGGCTAAGAAAAACAAGGAGCGAGATGATGACGTGATCAAGGCCGTGGAATGCCCAACCTGTGAACAAGTAGCCCTTCCACCCATCGTTAACTGCAGCACTGGTCACATCATTTGCTCCGTTTGCCGTCCCAAAGTGACGCGGTGCAAAGTATGCGCGAGTAATTTCACGCAAATTCATAAATGTGGCCGCCGAAGACTTAGTGGCACTTTTAGATATCAAATGCTTCTTCCCAGCATGCGGAGAGAGCTTCAAAGGTGATGTATTGAAGCAGCACATGCTAGACTGCAGCTATAGGTGGGTTTAATATTAATTTTTTAAGTTACGTACACATATCACAGTTAGAATTGTAACGAATCAAACATTTTTTTCATTTATCAAAGCAGACCAATTCGCTGTAACGAGACGCAACTCCAGGACTGCAGCGGGCAAAAAATTGAATTTCAAAACTACGTCCAGCATCTTAATACCGTTCATGGATGTGCTACAGTTGTAAGCACAGAGCATCGCACGTTCAAGATACCGACAAAAAATTCTACTAACTTAATAGGCAAGTTCAATTATTATTCTTGTATTATTATTTTATTATTTAGCTACAAAATTATCGAAAACTGCAAAACTTACAGTTTTAAAACCCTTACTTTCAAATCTTTCTGGATCGATACTTCTTAAATCTTCGCTTTTCTTGTTGCCATTACAATAATATGGCTGCTGGTATTTTTTATCTAAACATATTAACGACATAATTATCCATTTATTGTGCAGATCGTGTTTGGCCATTGGTTCCGATTCTCTATGAAGGAAGAAGCTTTATCGTTTCACGAGTCATGAAAGAAGACGTGTTTTATTGCGCTATAGCGTTTTTGGGCCCAGATTTAGAGGCGTGCAAGTTCAATGCTCGTATTACTATGGATTGCTCGAAGCGCAATGGAGTAAGTTTTATTTCAATTGCAGATACTATGATTGCATAGACTGAATTCAAAACATGCATATTTTATTTGTGATTGATTATATTTACTGACCTGTTCCAGACTCCCAGAATCGAGTGGACACATCCAATTCATACTTTTCGCTCTCGCCTTGATGGTTTGATAAAATTTGGTCATATTGCTTGTGTCTGCGGCGTTATTCTCAATGGGATGTCTGGTAAGAAGCGAAGCCGGGCCTTGAATGAAACCATTGATACAAGCGAATATAGCTGGAATATTTCTATTTCTTTGGAAAAAGCCTAATTTGATCTTTAAAAATAATTTTATGGTGCCTAGCCTAACTACGTATGTTATAGTAGCCACCTATTTTAGTATTGAAAGTATTTAATGTAGGTAAATTAGCGAAGAATGTAAATAGATAAACTTTTATACTTACTTGAGTACAATTGATCAATAAGTTCAACCATGTAGATGATACATTTTAATTTAACCACTTTTACTGTCCAGAATTAATATTTTGTAACTCATAATCACATTTACTGGAATCGTAATCAAACGCAATGAGTCTCAATTATCCAATCAACTATTTGTACGTACTATAAACAAGAACGTAACCAAAAAATCACAATATTGAAATTACCTATTTACTATGATCGGAATTTGGAAAAATAAAAATTAAATAATGACCGAGCTCGTAGATAAGAATTGTGACCCTTGCCTTCCGATAATGAGCATACTCGTTTTTAACAATACTTGTTTCCAAAATGACAACAATAGCAACGAACTGCCCTATACTTCGCATATATAAATGTACCAAAAGGGCCCCGACTAGAAATTTAAATAAAGCAATAATGCAGAGCACGTATTGGCAACCAACGCTCTTCGTTGTATCGCAAATGTCGCATTCAGTAACAATACTAAAGTTCGATTGTAATCCAGGCCCATTATTTTTAGATTTACACAGTACATAAGAACAATAATTATGATCAACATAATCTTGATTAAAAAATCGTGCACCACAAAAAGTTCATAATCACAACACTGGCAAAAAAATAATATAAAAGAACATGACTGAATTTGGTTTGGTTCTGTCGTCAGTGCAATAAGAAGCCTGGAGAAATGCTTGGTAATCTCTTTAGTCTGCGATATCAGTGAATGAAACTGCTAAGTATCTGTGACCTATTATGGTATCATTTTTAGAAATCAGTACAGCTAGCACTTTACATAGAATTACATGGTTATCAGTCGAATTTAAGGAAAAAAGTTCAATATGACAACTCGGATTGTTTTGAAGATTGAATGTCGTCAATTGTGGGATTGAGAGTTTCGCATATAATTATTTTGAGTAAAATAAATCTGTATATTCTGTATCGTGCTATAAGGGAGACTTTGCACTGGAAAACGAAATCGTTCAGCCTGATTTTAAAGATACTTACACAATCAATTACTTATTAAACTCAAGTTCGTATCATATACCGGACGAGCTACTGAGCAAGTATTCCGAAACGGTAATGTAAATGGTCACAGCTAGGCCAATTATTGCAGCTATTACCATATTCTTTTGAAAAATAATACACGTGGCTATACATAGACCCAGATAGGTGAAGTATCGCGTGTAATCTCCTTTCATAGATCGTCCACTTGCCGAACCGTCTAAAGACGCAAATTATTATTAAAATAATTAGAATTTTTAATGCAGTAAATATAAACCGAATTATGAACCGGTGACCGCGCTGCGGTGCTTACCCACACATAATTTGTCTTTGAGGATGTATCCTTTTGCACATTTCTCGCACATGTCTGGACCATCTCCGTCACAGCCATCACATGATTTGTCACAAGCTGCAAGAATAAATTAGGACGGCACCATTTAGTATAGCATACAACACATCTCAAACCTGAACGCTAAAGCTGAACATATAGTATATATAATTTTGAAATTAACTTACGTATACACCTATGAGATCCTTCTGTATTCACACAGAACTCGCTAAACTTGCAAGGAGAGTCGAGCATAAGACACTCATTGATATCCAGGCATCCAATATCCTCATCGCTTTCCCAGCCCTCTTTACATGATTTACAGTCTGCAGGATAACAATGAACATTAAATTACAGGCTGCAGCATACACAGCACAGAAATTCGTTCATTGAATTATAATTACCTATATACTTACTTTTAGCTCCTGCCGCCGTACAACCATTCTTGCATGATTTGTGACAAGGAGAGCATATTAGCATGCCATCGTCTTTGAAAGCCTCGTAGTAGTCCGTAGAGCAGGTGTCACAGAGCTTACCGGTATAACCAGCGTCACAATTACATTCTCCGTTTCCCTTTCGAGTTCCGTCACCCTGTAGGCATAAACCAGTGCGTGGTATGATATAAATTGTCAGGTTTTGCTCTCAAAATCCGGCAAATCGTTAGAAACTTAATTTTAGTATTTACCTTGCATTTTCCGTGTCCAGAGCAAATATTGTCAGGAAAACCAGTGCATGGGAGACACTGTGACCCAAAGTGATGCTCAGGACAGCAGACAGCTAATTTCGATATGCAAAACCAAGTAAAGAGATCCTGTCCTGCATTTCTGTATTTGTTCCACCATTCCTCGAGTGCATCTTCGTTCTCTACGGCCAACTCATGACACTAAATACAAGAAAAGACTGATAAATACTAGGCTAGATTTAACAGACTCTTGATTGTCTCGGCGTTTATAAATTACCTGGTCCTTTCCTGTTGATACTTCAGCACACAACTTTTCTTGAATTTCAATCAATCTCAATTCCGAGTCTTTGTAGATTTTTCCGTTTTCTTCTTCCCAAGCTGTATCACCTCCGCCGTAGTGACCTTTGGCAGTTTTCTCCATTCCCTGGCACACCACACACATGAAAATACCGAATATCAGTATAGACCACTAATACCTACTACTTAACTGGTAGAAAATGTGAGTTACACATGTAGTTGGGCAGTTGGCGCATAAAATTACTTACCAGCAGAAACGAAGTCACCAAAGTTCGACAAGACTGGCAGGGCGGAAGTCGTCGGCCTGCTGCAGCTGAAGTGTCTGGTACTTTAGGCCCAGCTCCAGCGGCGACATACTGAACCAGCACAGTTAACAGTAAAAACTCCGGTTGAAACTTCATGGCTCGGTCACAGGCTATGTATAATTATGCCGTGCCTTGACGAAATCGATCGCTATAACCACCTGAATAATGTGAAAAAACGTAATCTTCAATCAACTCAAAAACAATGGACGCTCACGCTTTACACGAACTATACTGATTAAAAAATTCAGCAAATGGAAATGATATTTTGCGAGTGGATTAAAACGTTCGTACCTGTAAAAGTTGCAACTAGCAACCAGTTTTGAAAATTGTTACGTTAACACGTTAAGTTAGGCAAAACAGTTGACCAGTTACCAGTTGCCGGTGCCCAGGGTCTAATCTCTAATCGTAGTGCATTAATGAGATCACGGTGTAGGAACAACGACTGAGAACTTTCAAAATCAGATAACAGCTGATGACAATCTGGCTGGCAGGCAGCAGTCTTCCAGTCCAGGTGTCTGTCTGTATGACTGAATGCTGGAAATACTTAGGACCACTGCTACAGCACGCTGTCCAGTTGAGAAGTTACTTGACTGATGGTGACGCTACGTTGACACTCCTCTGGGCTCCTCACCTTCCCACGTGGACACGTTCGTTCCCAGTTCAGAAAACTGATGAACCCGTTTGAATGTCAAGTCAAGTGTCAGTTGAGCTGCTGCCAACCAGATTCCGACACGGAGAATTTGATGGAAACTCAGACCGGGCCGCCTGACTCCCGCTCCGCCCACTACTCACTCTCGATCTCGCTGACACGCAAGACAGACGCTGCTACTCAAAAGCTTATCCACATGAAAACAAACATTTGGGTAATTTTAAATTAAATTACGTAACGTCGTATTACCATTACCTAAGTAAGATTAGCACGTTATGTACAGGTAATATTTGGATTATTGATTCCATAATTTTGATTTTAAAAGGCAAGAAGTCATTGATGAACGATAGAGATGCTAGGATTTGAAGGTTTGGATTTGGAAACAATAAATTCTAATTCGAATTGAACGTTCTAATTTCGTATTTCGTCTTAGGCCTAGAGATAAGTCAAAACCGAAAAATCCTATATTTCTTCATTAAACACCTATTGAGGTACTGATACTGTACTGTATAGCTATATTTGGATTCCTATAGCTTTGACTAGGTTAGGTTATAAAAAGTCAGGTTAGGTTACCTAGTTATTTTCAGGTTAGGTTAGGCTTTAAAACTAACCTAACCTGACTTTTAAAACCTAATCTAACCAAAGGTATAGGGATCCAAATATCGCCTGGGTCGCATACTGTATAAGTACCCATATTGAGTTCATGAATACATATTTCATAAACCGGCCCGAAGACAAGACGTTGTGATACAAAATACAAGTTAAAATTTGCATGCGATCAACGGAAACAACTGCTCTAGCTGTATCAGCATCAGCTATTAATATCCGGTCAACAGCCATTTTGTTTCAAAATCGAGTAGTGATCCTAATGGACATTCAGTTGGTTCAAATTCGCGAAATATTTATGTACAAGAATAAAATCTGTACCGCTCGGAAAACCCAAGGTTGATGAGTAGTGCTTAGTGCTGAACTTGATAAATGAACTGGATTATTCTTGACGAAACTAGAGCAAGTACTTCAATTTGACCTGGTTAACCCCTGAATCTCCAGTATGCCCAACATGTATAACAGGTATATAGTTTTATATATATTACATGGGCTGTTATGCAGAGTCATTTTGAATTGCAATCCAAATGAGTAAGTCAAACGTGGATGCATCGTTTGCAATTTAGTGGACGATGACGGCATATTGTACCTACCTATATAGATCGATTGAATATTTGGAATATATGATCAGTTGCAGCTTGTAGTATCAGAGTGCCTACACGTATGCGTATGTAGGACGTAGGTACTGGAAATCGGAATCGGATCGGAATATAGCTCATCCATCACCAACGACTAATTGGACTGCGGCATGAAAATTCTTCTCTCTGATTCTTGTTGAATATTTGGGTAAAATAACTTATCAAGCACTAATTTAACTAATACTGGAACGCACAGCCAACTACAGAAGCCAAATGACCGGAAGACGTAGAAATCTAACTAATCAAAGATGCTTTTATCGAATTTTGACGAAGGAAATTTAAAATGCCTCAATATGTAAAATCTATGTATCTATAGCAGCTTATCAATTCTTTTGGCGCGAGAAATGGATTTGATGTTCGTTGTACCTATTTAGCAAACAGGTAATTATATTTTTTGCAAATTTGATAGGTCAAAGGGGCAGTGGGGCTTGAGCCAGACTAGCATATTCCTAGAGTGATCCTTGCCTAGGATTTCACCTTGTAACATTATTCACGATTGCATAGGTAGCAGTTTAA
>VNWX01000329.1:0-24216 GCA_009869905.1 Ceratophysella communis | reverse complement strand
AAAATTAAATTGCCGGTTCTAATAGAAGTTTTGCATATTAGGAGTCTAATTTATCAAATGATTTTTATACCGACAATGTATCCGGTTAAGCCATGATTTTACAAAATATGTCTTTAGGGGAAAAAGTATTAAATAATTGGAAAAATCTTTAAAATAATGGGTAAAATCTATGAAAATACTGGCTGAAGCTTTAAAATAGCAGGCAAAAAATCAATAAAATTAAAACCTACCTATATCTGCAAAATGTTGGGCAAAAATATTAAATTATGGGCTAAAACTATTAAAATATGGACAGAAACTATTAAAATATGGGCAAAAACTATTGAAATATGGGCAAAAACTTATGAGTTATGGACAAAAACTTTTAAATTAAGTAAAACTTGAAACACAGTAGCAGTAGACGAGACAAATGTCCTATGTTCTGTTATGTTTCAAATTACAATCTCATATTTCATGCCAGCCTTTGCCAAAATAAAGCGAATCAAGTATACGAAATTCTCGTCAGTATTAAATTCCAACAGGTCTCCCGTTCAGCAAGTCCATTACTCGGATAAACCTATCTGTTTTCTCTGTGGGTGCCAAGCCCTTGCACACAATAAACATAACACGTTTTCTCAATATCACACAATCAAAAAACATAAAAGAATTTCATTAGTGTCGAAGTCCTGTCAAGCTCTACACAGTCTCAATCACACAAATGCCTCTGAAACTTGAGTAAAGTAGGTAATTTGTTTCCTTTTTGTAAAAACACGCCCTGAGCCTATAAGCAAATTGGATACAATAAGGTCGAAGTTGAATTTTGAAGCCTGAAGACAGAGGAAGAGAACTCTTCATTACTTTATTACTTTTAATAAATATCAGACAGAAAAATCATAAAAATGAGCCTACATAGCCTTATAAGTCCAAAGAACATCAGTGTACCGTTATAAAGAGCCATTAGGCGTTATCAAAAGTGTGAGAATTTTGTACACAGCAAAATTGCGCATATTAGTTTCACACGATTCTATTTTTTGCCCATTATTTTGCAAGTTTTGGGCATTATTTTAAAAATGCAGACGATAACAACAGACATGTATAAGGGTCAAAATCTAAATTAATTATGGTCAATTTTAGGCATCCGAATCCGAACCCCGTCTTTCCTTGACACCGGAAAATGGTTATTAAAAATCGCGAAAAAACACGGAATTCGCGATTTTTCAGACCTTGCAACTTGCAATCCCATGTTTACAATTGATTGATGGAAATACACAAGTAAACCATTAACACATTATGCCCTCTCCTCATAAAAACGCCAAGAAACCACATAAAATCAAGCGAAAATGCAAATTCCAACGCCTCAACAAATCATAAAATCCACAAGATCACACAACTTCTTGAAATTGAGTCTCGGAGGCATAAGAAGACTGTCAAACTCAAACCACAAGAAGCATAATTCTCAATTCCCCATTAAAACTCATCCTGTAACAGTTCAACCGGTCCATCCAGGTCACTTATCTCACTTCACCTTTGTGCTACCTCATATAAAAATTGTCAGGAAGACGTCTTGAACGTTTAAAACGACCACCTGAGTTTCTGCTAAGCTGTAGCCTGGATTGGATTTACAATTTCTAATTAACAGCAGTCGGAACCCTTGAGCTATGGAAAGGTCTGTAGCCCATCCCCCTTCCGTCCTAACTAAAATACGATTTACGATGAGATTTATAAGCTTTTACATTATTTATGACTTGAACTAGTTTGAAATTAAATTGAATTATGAAGCAGACAGAAGCAGGTTTACTCTCCGGTAGTCAAGTCAAGTTATATTGCTTGGGTGCCCAGGTAGGGCAAGTCGGTAAAAAGTGTAATAAAAATTAAATTTCCGTCCATTCTGCATTATACAGCACTTTGCTCCACAGCACGTAAACAAGTAATCTATCCTATTCTTTAAAAAAAAACTGTCATTTCAACACAAAATTTCACTTTAATTAGCCCGACGAAATGTGTGCAAAAATGTGTAGAAAGGGAAAAACAAATAAATGGGAACAAAAGTTCATTAATCATTTTTAAGCTTCGAAGTTCAATACCTACTATTTATTAGCAGAAGGCAGGCTAGACGAAATAATAGCTAAGCACCACGCGTCACAACAATGTTAAAGTTTTAATAGCTAATGGAAGTAGACATTAGTGAGTACGTAGGATGTAGCGTGAAAAGCTCAAATTATTGTAAGGTCGAAGTAGGCTAATGTTAAAATGTCCTCTCAGCATGATTATCCATGCATTTGCTAATTTTTTGTGGGCAAAAGGTAAATATTATTGGAAAGTTTGATCAAACAGTTCAAAAACCGAGTATTGGAATAGGACCTGTTATTTATATTTAAAATTTAAAACTCCCTACGTTGCTTCTACCAGAACAATAAATACTCAAAACGGCGTCGAAGTTACTCAACAAAACATTCCACACTAAACAAGTGAAAATATAAAATCTGAACACCTGAGCTCTTATGAGTTATTTATTAAGACTTAGGCTGTTTCTTGCAATTTGCAATTTGCAACGTCGAACTTTGAAATTACGGTAAGTCAAGCGAGAAGTACATGATTTGAATATTAATTAACTAAATCGCATGCAGACCAGACCAGACAAGAAGACGCCTTGCAAAATATTAAACACAAAAAATCAACGGAAGATCAACTCTGACGAACCTTCAGTGATCTTGTAGAGCTTAGGCAAGATTAAATTTCACGAATTCTCCAAGAAACACGGGATTAACAATTCAGCACTTTCTTCAGTGTGCACCAGCGTTCATACACGCTCAGGTTGTTCACACAGAAATTAGTCAAAAGATTCCTTCGTTTTTCCCATGCCAGAAGTACCCAACTAATGACTCGTTATGACGCAGAGTAATGGAGCCTACTTGTTTGATATCACCACCTAATAATTTGCAGGAAGATGAACGAGAAGTTGAGTAACATGAGCCAAGCCTACCCAAAACAAACTGAGAATATCTTCCGGCCGGGAGCTATGCAGTCCTGCCTTCATCAAAGTCCGCATGTTCCATGTCAAGTCTCTGGCTTTCGGAAAATGCACCGGCGTTCTGTTGGTTCGATAAAATGAGCTCTCTTCAATTCAGGAGTAGTGTCGAGGCATGGAGAGTGCAATGAATTACACTTTGTGAACTACACAAAAGACGCCAGGACGTGGTAGACGAGGGGACAGGATGTGTTCAATAATTTCGTTCCGGGAGAGAACCATGAACCATGCATGCACTCTCTCACCTCAATGAAATTTTGGGCTCCTGCCCATGTCATGATCCAGGACACGGACAGACACAATTCCAGAGGAAATCAGCTTTAATGATCGTTATAATCCGGCAATGTACAGCTATGTTCATTCCCAAGTATTCGTGATTCGTACGGTAAACGGTAAATAAGGTTTCGAAATTGAGCATTATGCTTTTTAAGGCTATTAGCAGCTAAAGGGTAAGCTACAAGCAGTAGCATATGGAGGTCGCAGCATCCGGTGGTGACAGTTGTTTGAAATAACAAATTTTTCAAGTTTTTTTTAAAGTCAAATTAAATTTCATGTTTGCAGTTTGATGTTTGATCAGCAAAATGATTGACGACCACTGGTTGTCAATCATAGGTTAGGTTAGGTTAAGTTAGGTTAACCTAACTTAACCTAACCTTTGATCAGCAAAATTATTGAAAAATGTTTAACTAAACATGAAATTTAATTTGACTTTAAAAAACTTGAAAAATTTTGTATTTAAAACAACTGTTAGCCACAACGGTCATCCAGGCACCTACATAATGTCGTATCAGCCCGATTCTCTTTATATTTTTCCAGTATATTTAAACCGGCGTTTAACCCCAAATTTTAGCCGTTCTGAAGGCACAGACGAGCCCACCTGAGCCGAACCCTCTGCATCTCCTTGAGCTGAATTGGATCTCTATTTGATCCTTTTCTTTTTTTACGGATAACGCTGCTCTTCTGTGCTATCGAGCGAGTTCCACATGGCACGAGCCAAGACAACTGCTTGATTCCCTATTCCGAGGGCATCCGATATCACAAAGCTTCCCAAAGCTGCTGCAGCCCGGCCCTAGACAGAATTGAAACCCTCAATCCAAATCCTAAACCTTTGTGTGTACAGGGTTCAGGCAGATGTTTCCTATGTTTACCAGCTTCCCGCATAACACTTATCACGCTGTAAAAATTCGAAAATTCCATAACAATAACTCATAAGCAACAGCCTAGCGTCACCATCGAATTTCTCAAATTCCAATTAACAGGCTCCAGGGGGATCTAAACGTTTTACACGTTATTCATGCTTCGCTCACTTTGTTCGATGCCTGGAGGAAACCATAGGTCAAATTTATTGCTCTCTCAAGGTAAGAGCTAGTGTCACGATTGTCAGGACTTAGCCATTAAGAAGATAGCCAGAAAAGATTCTATTCCCGAGAGCGAAGCACGAGATAATGCTAATGTAAAATGTAAAGTAAATTTTCCTGGGCCTGTAACCTTGCCCAAAGGGTTAGGAGTCCTTTACGTACAAAAAATAGCCTTCCTGCTCAGAAAACAATGCAATACAAACAAACGCGACGAATGTATTATTGAATAAACCTGGAGAGGATGAGGGGACGAAATTTAGCGTCCTTGGATTCCAAATTTTAAGATTTCGGTGAAACAAATTTCGAAAATCACAAGCGTCAACGTCAGAGAACACTTTTTACACGCCAGTGGACAATTTCCTGTTGTCCGAGAAGGAACTAACTGCGGTTAAACACATGGATATTATTTTAATTAAGTCGATAACTAAATTTCAAACGACGTCCAAGTTTGAATTTAAATTAAGTAGAAATGCCAACACGATTTCTCGAAAAATGTACCCCTGTCACACGTCACAGTATTTTCCCGTTCTGGAAGAATAGATGACCAATGTTCATTAGAGGGTGCGTGACACTATGCGAGCACTTTATCTGCCTCGAAACAGCTTGCCTTCTTCCTGGCTCAAGAGCTCGAGACCAACTGATGATGCAGTGGGGAAACACGAGGTGGTTTGGCTGGCTTTGCTTCAAAGAAGGGTTTCGGGTTGTTGATCAACTGCACACTAGTGCCATTTTACAAGTCTACAAGAGTCTCTCGTAGGTAGATCATAGCCAACAATCCACATGCCACTGTCGCCCCACGCCCAGCAATAACACTCATGTCCATTGACAGAACTGCGGAGCCAGGCTTAAGCTCGTAACCAGGGGTCCAGGGTGTCTGGTCAATTCGTCGGCTTTGGTCTTTTAAAACGCCATTGTGATTTGCACCCTGGCGACTTATTAATTTGAAGAGCACCCTAAATATTGCCGAAAATTTGTTTATGAAAACGCCATCAATATTTTGATAACATATTTGAACTTAAAATTGATTTATTTATTCTAAATTAAATAGCTCATTATCCATCCTTACATCCGTAGATTTGGTGTCCCTTGTATCTTAACAATATCTAAGGTCGGAATTGCCGAGGTCCCATTTTCCTTCCACCCCCACCCCGTAACCCGTCCTACTGCGTCCTACACACCGATAATTGTTTTCACTCCCTTTGAATAAGGTTCCATAAACAAAACAGTGAGTTCGAGCTAAGGGACATATAGGGACATGGTCCACGCCTTGCCTGGAGCTCACAGGTAAGTGTGGACGAGGAAATAAAAAGCAGGGACACAATAGAATGTTCATAGAATGTATTGAACGAACATGAGCGTTTTACAAAAGAAGAATGAAAATATAGCATGGAATGACAATGACAAGGGTTTTTACTCAACTCCCGGGTCTGAGTAAACAGTCCTGTGACAAGTGACCGAAGTGACGGATTTGAATGCATATGCAGTGGAAATTCGACAAAAATCGAATTCCAGTGCTTGATTTTGTATTTTGTATGAAATACTAACGCCGAATTGAATTTTTAAATAAGTCGATTTAATAATTTTAAGTATACTTTAAAAGATAAAAACGAAAGTCCGCACTACATCAATCAGCGAAGAGCTTTGATACAAAATAAGCAACAACCCAAACAAAATTTATTCGATCGAGCCTCATAAAATTGCATACAAACAAACAGTGAAACCGTACACAAATTCACGCATCGAATTGGAACACTGGGGTAGGTGCTAGAGGGTTGGTCCTAGGGGGTGAACCAGATATTAAATTTTCAAACATATTTAATCAAAACAGCAGGTATACAGTTGAGTACATGGGTACTTACTACGTGTGCTGCACAATCTATAATCCATGCAACCCTGAACCCCGATGCATCAGTATTAACTGGAAAGGTAGTTATTAAATGGGCTGAATTTTGAACGATCCTAAAAATCCTAATGTTTGAACTGATAAGCCCTATGTGCATGTCATTGTACATGTTTTCCCACACGTTTGAATTTAATGCACAGAATGATATCACGCATCAAACCGGACCACGCCAAACAAACTTGTTATTCACTGCCCCTTCCCTGATCTATGGTTCTGGTCCAGGCGGTCAGGGATTTTAAAAGGACGCTTGTTGGATGCATTTCGTGATCTCAGTGAATCTACGATAGCACGTCATTCAATTCAGTGTTCTGAACGCTATGCGTCATGCAATGGACAGCCTTTGGCAAAACTGGAACAAGAACCGGCATTACGCAAAACTGAACAAAACAGAAAAAGAAAATCAACCCTTTCGCATAATATTTCGCCCTGCTCAGTTTCCACCCCTCACCCTTCAACTTTCCCTTGCAATTTAAAACAATACTGGCTGTCATGCAAGGCTCAACAATTCCACTTCGGTTGCCAAAAACGAACCCTCGGGTTATTACACGATAATTGACTTCCATATCGTATAGTGTTCGTAACCAACCCTCGCATTACGTGGCACCTGCCACAACGACATATGGCTGAGCCTGAATTCGCGAATGAATAACTAATCCATGAAACAGCATGTTAAAAACTGCGGAAACGCTTTTAGTCTCGAAATACATAGCATTTCAGTCCCAGCTCAAGGAAATTGTTAACCCATGTCTAACAGTTGAAACTATTTGCTGACATGCATTGAAATGACTACCCAGATTTGCTGCACGAAATGTCCATCTCGAAATTGGCAGAAACCATTAAACGTCTCTGTAAAACACCAAACCATAACACCAATGAACCTTTATCACCAGGGTATATCATCAAGGCAGCATATTTCATGATTAGCTGCTGTAATCGGCAGAAGTATCAAGTGCAATGAACCTTAGTTCATAATAATAACGAACTGAATCTCTGTGAATCAAGACAGGCGCTTCCAATTGAGTCCATGCATGCCCTATGCCCACAAAAAAAAACATCCCTCTCTCGTGTGAAATCATTTTATCATCAATAATAATCTCTAATCCATCCAATTTTTTCAACCCTATTATTAGCCCCTCTGTGGAAAAATAGCGAGAATGACGAATGATTTATTGTAAAAAAAAATTACCCTGGTCGTTAAAGAGTTGAATTTTTTATTAATTTCTGTTGACTCAGATCGACCTGGTTTGGTTTATGAATTTATAATGTGGTTTTGCATGGGAAATGCTACAAATGACACATGTTCACGCAAATAGGAAAATGCATTGAATAGTGTCAAGAAATGGGTTTGGGATGCACCCTCGTAAAATATTTAAAATGCTAGGGTAAGTTATGGATTTTCGGAATTTGAATAACAATTTTCAGGCAACAATAGATGTAAAAACGAAACAGAGTTAAGGCTAGGCGTACGGTCGGGTGTCGGGTCGTGTAAAATGTTATTATTATTTAATGATTTTCATTAAATTTTATTGCCGAGTGTATACATAGATACTAATTCTGAACCTGGAAAACCGCCGAACTTTAATCCGAATTACCCAGTGATTTCAAAATTTCAAACGGCGTTAAGCCGTTCAATTTCTTCCAGCAGCCAAATATTTATAATTTACAGCGGCCTGAGCCAGAACTATACTGAACCAACTGCTCCACACACTACTCGGCACAAACCACTAAATAACCGAATCACCTGTAATTATACCATTAAGTGACAGAACACGAAGGCACACAAATATTATGTCATCTGGTTGGTCATGGTGGTGGTCCATAGCTCGTCCGAAGCTTGTGCCTTGTGCCCTAATGCTTAACATCGACATGAACGTGAACCTAGTCCTAAAAAACTGGACATTTGCATGTTCATGATGATGATTAATTCCATGCGACGTTGGGGTAGATGAATATTGAGCTTAATTATACTTCCTACCCTTGTCCTATCCAGCCTGTGCCAAGTCCAGTCACCCCTTCTAATAACGATAAAAATATTATACAGCCCTGGCCTAAACCCAAAAGTGTACCAAGTGCTAAAGTTCTCATTTAAACCCTCGGTAGTCCGGATGTGACAATCTTCATTCACCAAATGAAAACAAAAACAACCCTTCAGCGGTACTTCGTGTTTCTATGCATATCGGCAAAATGACCCGTTCCTTTTGTTTTTACGCCGGAAACCTCTATAATGCATCATAAAAAGGGGTTGTTTGCTCTGTTGCTCTGTGTCAACTTAAATAGGGTACTCAAAATACGTCCTTTTTTACTTTTACAACCGTCTTACAAGGCGATCTTTGAGTTTGTCGATTAGAGAGCGAACAGGGCCAATGTCGTAAGATGAGATTGCAAAAATCGTGTTGACCCGAAAAAAGCTCTTTCTTTTTTCCCTCATATCAACATTTACACTGTCTCGGATTTCTAAATGAACAATAAATATCTTCGTAAATCGACATTTTGCAACAATAAACAGACACAGAGACTCGGCCGTTGGCGAACTACTTTCTCTTAATTTCAGTCACTCTCTGTCCTGCCCGTCATTTAATCCAATGTTATTCTAAAGAAATCGAAACCATTCTTTCCCTTAGACCATTAGCTAAATACACACAAGAGATATAATGTACAATAGGCTGAAATGTGACACGACAGGAGACATTTTTGTCGATGATAAAGATACAGGACGTTCTCATGAGGCAGAAATTAAAATGCCTAAATTATATGTGTCCGAAAGCAAATTCGAAATTTTTGTCTACTCATCGTAAATGGTTCTGCTGAACAATAATTTTTTTAAGCTGTTTCGAAAATTCATGGTGCATTATTGCCGCCAAGAAAAGCTTCAAGATGCCTGCGAATACGAAATATCACGGTGTTTTTCCCCATTAGACAAAAAATCAATCTCAAGTAACTTAATTTCGGGACGTTGTAAATTTAATTGAGACTATCTGTTTTTTTAGACTACAATATTTCAACCGTTAAAATACGAGTTAATAAAGACAGTCTTAGAGCTAAAACTAGATAACTGGACCTTGTCTGGCGTATTGAGTTTCGATCATCTTTAATTAAATTACGGACACTTGGAACATCTGCTGCGCGCCTAACCGTCGTCGTATGGTAGGTAGAGATACATCTTTCAGCGAGTTTTCACGTCAAATTAAAAATTGGGAATGACGCTTTTATTGAAGCTCAATTACGGATTCAGAAATAGTTGAGGAAGTTTCATCTTCTGAAAATCATTGTTGAGCAAAAAATTTCCGATTAGACACCAGATTAAGAGTATCAGCAATTAACATGAATTACAAATTACAACAGCAATTGCCCTTACAGAATATACCAGCAGTCCCACCAGCAAATTATGTTCAAAATTCAAACGATTTGATTCAACGCCGGTAAAAAAATTAACAAAAGTTGACGAGTATAAATTAGCATTGCAAAAACCGAGTAGATATTGCGCCGTTTTGGAATAGCAGATAAATTAGGGTACATTATGTAGGTACATCAAAAACATTAAGTTTATCATGTAACAACAATGTAATGCGAGGAGAGATCAGAAGAAGGAAAACCGTTTCAAGGTACATTTTAAAGTTTATTTCGCACGAGGACACATTAGCCTCTTCTCTTTCCTTTTGCAATTTAATTTCTGCATCACTGAGCCGCTCGTACGTTGAACCTCAAAAACTCTTTCTTCAGAATCTTCACGGTTCTCCATCAAAAATGGAAGCTCTACTTTTCACGTGAGAAGTCATGGAATTTCAAGAAAAGACTCAAGTTGTCATGCAAAAAAATCAGATGTGTATCTAATGCGAATTTTTATGAAATATTTTAGGTCAACCTCTCAGTGCTCTCTGAGACGTGTCCGTCGTTAAAACAATTAGAAGCATTGTTTGCAATTGACAAAGGCCCGCAGTGTCCGAATCTATGATAAAATCTCCGAGGATATGAAATTAATTTAAAGCATTTTCATCCGAGTAAAATAGCAATGGGAAGTCCAGCTGAGCCTAATTAAATAGCAATGGACTAGATTTGACGTGTGGACTGTTTAACGAGAGAAATATCCAATCAGCCTTTGAATTCTATACGGAAATATCAATAACATCAATCACCTTCGCTTTTGTTCTTTTTTACCACTGAGTTCTATCTATACCACCACACGCTAAGGAGTCTATTTATGGAGTAAAATGCCCTGACAGGTCTTTTATCAAAGCATTACGGGGCACAATTTTCTTGAGATTTCAGATATGATACAGATTTTAACACGAACGGTCCAGAGAGCTAAGCCGAAGGCTAAGGATGGTAGCCATCTCCTGAAAGGTTCAACTAAATTCTAAAATCTTGCCACCACGTGTAACAGGCATTTAGCGACAGTTCGAAACCCACAATTTGACGTTTGATAATTCAGTTAGAGTAATCTTAGCCTAATAACTCTTTAAATCGAATCTACCTCTGGCATTAGAAATATATTTTGAGTTAGCAAAATTTTGCAGAGGTCCGCACGTACGGCGGAAAAATCTAAATAGAACAATTTCTGGGTTTATTAATGAAGTGTCAACGATGAATTGTCCGGCTTCGAAGCAAATCATTTTGATTCGTGAAAGATTCCCTTCGGTTACATCCTGAATCCTGACACGATAGCATCTTGTTAAAATGCAGCTCCAGTAACTCTGAACAAATGAGCCAGCAATAATATTTGTCTTTGAATTCGCATCTCCGACGCTCCATGCACGAACCAATTAAAAATTAACAGATGGAAAAATATACGATTGATTGCCACTTATCAGGAATGATTCCGCATTATTTCTATTTCTTGAAAACAAGCAATCTTTATTTACCGGTACACGGTATGTACATGGTACATGATCCCGACAGATCATGATTCTCCTAAACCAAAGTTCGCAGATACGCCACTTCAATAGTTTACAAGTAATTTATTAAATAATATTTTTGGGCCGCTAAATTTATTAGATGAAAATTGTACGCCTACCCATTTAAAATTTGACAAAATCGAATTTTCAAATATTTCAAATTATGACATCATTACATAAACAAAATTTACACGGAATAACTTTCAAATTCTTGCTTTAAATTAACAAAAAAAAACCCAACTAATTTCCAATTTGGCAAGTAAATCATCAGAAAGTCTGATCTTGAGTTAATTCTTTGAAATTTACAATCAAAGTGAACGTCTTCACCTTTGTCAGTCAACCAACACGAATCAGAGTACTTTGACTTCTTTTTTTTTGTCGTCAAGTGAGAAATGTTTTAAAAGTGACTTTGATGTTTTTTATTCTTAACTTTTTTCTTGAAGAATGCTCACCGCCTAACGCCCCAATTATCTCAAGTCACTTCAGCACTCATTCACACTCAAGTCAGAGTCACTCGGTTCCAAATATGGACGGAAAAAGACGCTCAACAACAATCTAAAAGTCTGAGCAGAATGGGAACCATAACCAAATTCGATTATCTTTTGTCCTTCAACCGCGAGATCTGAGAGCATTTCTTAACTCTCGCCAACAATTCTTTTGCCAGAAGCGCAATTGAATAAGAAGGCACGCTGACATGAGATGTCAAAAGTCATGTCAGTCCAAATACTACTGAATACACAGATTTTGACAAATTACTTGATTTTAGCTTACTTTCATTTTACTGTCAGGATTAACGATCAAGTAGCTAAAATCTATGGATTGGGCGGATAATTAACGTCATAGTCAAACAATCATAAAAAAACAGATGCAGATGAAACAGACGACCAGATGACGATTAAGGAGGAACAGCCCGATGAGACCTGATGGACCATTATAATGAGATTCTTTAAAACTGAAATACTATTTTTTGTCATGGCGTTAAAGCTCGTAGCGATATACCCAGGTAATTATGCTAATTTTGGTTGACAAAATTATTGAAACTAACATACTAACCTAGCCCGCCGCAAACCATGCATATTTGCGAATCTCGTTTTCTGGAAAACGCTTCTAACAAGATATTGTCAGAGTTAAAAAACAAATTAAAACATTTTGTAAGAGTTATTAACGTGTTGCGTTGTTATCTGTGCCTACTAAGGAAAAGACTGGATCTTAGAAAAACGCGACAGGATTCACGGTTTGTTAATTTTTACTCATTGCGTCAGTTATTACTAGGTTCATTACGCTACGTTTACTTCTGCTACGTGCTTTCATGGTTTAAAGAGAGCCGACCGGAAGTCAGCGAGGAGTAAGACATTAGTTAAATATTACAAGCTGTAAGTAATCAAATTTAATTATGATTACGAGAATAGGGACAACGGTGGAATCCAAATTTAGATTTGCATTTCATTCGGAACCTGGCACCTGAATCTTGCATATTGTTATAGCCAACTTTTAAAGATTTGATAAGCGACAATACAGTTTCAAACTGGAATTTCTATTGATAGGTTAGTGACCAATCTCTAAATCCTTGTGTAAAATAATCCAAAGCTGTGGATCTTGTATAAAATAAACTGCAAAACGTGAGAAATGAGATTACAACTCCACTCATCTGGTGGAGATGCTATGTAACCACATTTAATTCAGGCGTTAGTGTTCAGGCGTTTCACCAGGTGAGTCTGATTGATCTGTTCAACGAGTACACCCAATGCAAAGTATTAAAGCGGCATCATTGCTGTTGCAATTGCAATTGCAAATCTCAGGAGTTCTTTTACTGCTAGCAGCTATTTCTAAGTTTTCTATTTAGAGTGTGAATTTAATTTTTGCTAACTTTGTAGTCATGAATAATTTTTAAGAAATACAAATTTTCAACCAAAAAAAGTGGATTATTAAATGAAGTTCGATGAGTGAAAATTACTCGCTTGTCAGAATTTTCGTAATTTTCAGATTACAGATTTATGCATTTTTGACGAGGATATTCATTATCGCTAATCGCATCTCACACCAAAAATCCTTAGAAAAACATAATTTTAATTTCAGTACTTACCTTATGCCGATTCAGCTCATCCTCCAATTTCGTCGTT
This sequence comes from Ceratophysella communis, assembly GCA_009869905.1. Classification (NCBI taxonomy): domain Eukaryota; kingdom Metazoa; phylum Arthropoda; class Collembola; order Poduromorpha; family Hypogastruridae; genus Ceratophysella; species Ceratophysella communis. The sequence goes on along the minus strand of VNWX01000329.1, from coordinate 10,936 downwards.
GTCCACTGAACATGAAACGCCAGTGGTTGAAGCTCATTTTCCATTTCACGCAACCATTTTCTAACCCAGTTGATATCCCATTCTCCGTTTTCTAAAAATCAGGAAAATATTTGTGTAGGTCAAACCCCGATAACCTGGTTAGACAACTACTCCAACTAATCCTTAGTCAATATGATGTTACCGTTTTGTTTTGGCACAGAAATATTTGTATTCGCCGCAGAGCTTTGACACAGCAGGATTTTCTCCAAAGCGTCCCACTGTGAATTCATATGCTTCACTCGCCACTGAAACTCTTCTTTCAGCTTCGGGAGGCTGTTACACAAAATCAGTTATGAAAATTCTGCAATTTTGATAAAATTAAATCAATGAATGCATGCATAGCTGTTAGCTCACCTCTGGACCAGTGCCTTGGCTCTCTCGTTCATCTCAATCCGAAATTCTTGTTTGTCACTCAATTCTGCGGCCTGGAAGAGAGAGAAAAGCCGGTTAAAATTAGCTAACCATGTATTTAAGTAAATCAAAAACTTTCATTAAAAGTTGTAAAATCCTTACGAGCTTTGACAGCACAAGAGCATCCGCAAACCGGCTTCTTTCAGCTTGAACTGAGTTCAGCCAGTCACAAACTCGAGCATAGTCTTCCAAAAAATCCTTGACAAGACTTAGCCCCTGTTCATCAGTGTTAAAATCAACTAACCCCTGAAAAAAAAACAATAATATTTAAGCCTCAGCGAATGCAGTCATAACATAAGACAGTGAAAAATTCAGAATTTCACAAACAGAAGTCATTACAGCCCGTTAGATTGAACTAAAGGCGCTAATCGTTTCAACTCGGAAACTGAAATTATTTATTTTCTTTTGAATCCGGAAAAAGGATGTTATGCTTATAATCATAATAATTTCCATCTTCAACCTTATTTCAGCCTTTTTGAACTCAAAATCGAATGGGTTTTCTACTTCTTGAAAAAATATACAAAGCACAATTGAAATGTAAACGTTCAGGCAAATATTCGGAGAGTAAACTTTTGATTTGGAGCTTCTCTACCCGCCAGCTCAATTTGTGTACAAGATATTTTTTATTTTAAATTGCAAAATGATTAGATTTTTAGTTCAGGTAGCTGACAATTACCATGAATCAAAAAATACATTGTTTCAGCTAAAATTTCATTCAGCTTGCAACCTGAAGGGCTGAAAGTGGATATTGAAAATTTAATCGAAAATTGTACTTTATTGCAGTTCGGAAATCCTAACTCCATTTATTTTATTTAAATTTTTTAATTTTTCTGGTATTTACTATATCCAAACGACATTAAAGTCAGTTTCCAAAACTTCGATCTTCTTTTTAAAAAAAATACACAAAACAAAAAAGTACACAAAATATGCGTTTGTTTAAAAAGTAGATTCTGATTCTGATTAATGCATAGTATGCAAAAAGGCATTTATCGACTTCTCATCAGGTTGATTAAAAGTAAAGTTTAAATAACGAAAGAGATTTTCAAATTGAAAATGCTCTTCCGTTTCGATATCATTGTGAACGCAAAAAATCGAGCAATAATTTGTTAGATTTTTTGTGTAATTATGTAAAAAACTACGTATTATACATAGCAGAGAAAGCATATTCATTATGCTTTCTAATTTCATAAGTGTTATTTTAGTATTTTGGTATTTACTTGAACAGATTGCAGGCAAGCTTTCCAGAGTTCTTCTTGGCTCATTTCTTCCATTGATCCCCATGAACGTCGATACATTTTCTTTTCCAATGTACGTCTGAAACGAAAATTAAAATAATTTTTTGATTAGGAAGACAAATAACTAGAATATTGCGCGAACGTATGGCTTCATTCTCGCTGAATTTTAGCCCGAGTAATAATAGTAGCAGAGCAGAATAGTATGAAACTGAACCAAAAAATACTCTCGAATCTGTAAACAGGAACTACCCGCCTTGCTTTCATTTCTGTCTGACGTAGTTGAAATGGAACTGAAATAAATATTATCTCACTATAATAGTTTATTCGATGAATTTTCTCCTAAGGTGTAGAAGTCTTAACAATGAATATAATTACGCTAACCTTCGCTGCAAGCACACCACAAAATGATGCCACAATCACTAGGCTTAGGCTCATCCACAGCGAAACCCAAAGCAATAATTCTAACCGCAAAATAATTAAATGTCACCATCTGAGAGTAGGCCAATTAATTTCACTGCTTTTCGCTTCGTTATTTCTAGGTTATAATTCTTATTTAAAATCTCATCACCGTAAATATTCAATCCTTTCGTAATTTTTGCTGAGGGGAGAAAGACATTTGCTCATGCATTAAGTAGTAACCGATTTCACAAACTACCAATTAACTGAGAAATATGCTTTAAACTGCTCCATTTCCAGTATATATTTTGAAATAGACCGAACGGCAAAACGTGTTAATTCAAATCGAATTACAAACCAGGTTTTAGTAATTCTCTGATACAGGTGCCAGGTACATAATTTTAAAATCAATGTGAGTATAATCCATTTGTGATTGCGACTTGCGACAGTTCCGGCGCTGCGTGGCGTGCGTACTACTTGATTTTCTAATAAATAGGCTTTCCCGGTACTGATTATCTCAAATACACCTGATTTCATTTGATATTTGGATCAATGTAATTCTGATCTGCAATTTCCGCATCGGTCACACACGAATTACGGTATATATTCGATACCTACACAAGTCACAAGTGTATTTCAGTAATTTCTGAATTTTACCTGGGTTTCTTGGTCGAAAGTGTATTACAGAGCCGATTGCTGTTCCATGATTTCTTTGGTCCATCCGGTGTTCTCAAAACCTTAGCTGGTGAGTCCAGGGAGGACATTGACATGCTGCACTTCATCTTCTTCATTTCGGTAGCTATACAATTTTAAATACAAGAATTAGTGAATTGTGTATAGGTTTCGACAAATATTATTTCTAGCATTGAGCTAGCAAACTTACATGAAGTAATGATTGAAAAGAAAGCTGGTTTAGTTGTAAATCAAAAGTCAGTAGATATTATTTTCGGAAAACAAACTCCGTCGTTCAAGTTAACTCTCATTTCCGAAATTTCTTCCAAGTTTTCTGTCGAATCCGTATTCCAGTTTTCAGTAGGTAGGTAGATTTGTAAATCAAGAAGCTCAAGTTTAATCACATTTGTAGTGTGTAGAAAAATTGGTGTAGATAAAAAGTCGTGCTTTGGCAAATATTTTCTAGAAGAGCAGAATAGCTTTCAAATTGGCACAACGAAGATTTTTTTCTTGAAATTTCCGATGTTTTCTTTTCAAAATTCAGTCTTTTCCAAATATAATTTTCCAAGTCCGTGTAAGGTAAAAGCCGGTCATCAAAAGAAGTTAAATCGGTATCAGTGATGGTGTGTAATTTTCAGTCAGTCAATTGAGAAGATCCGGTGGTCCTTGGCCACTTCATCTCGTCTCGAAGGCACAGCATCGTTGGGCTGTGGCCCTAAAATAAACAAAAAACACAGTTTAAATTAATATTTTTTCGAATAATCCCAAACAAATGAAGCAGATGAACAATTCAAGCACATTAATGCGTTACCCGGCACTATGCTTCCTCAATATCGGTAAGCAAACAGAATGGAATGTCAGATTCGATAAACAAATAACAGCCTAGTAGTTAGCTAAGGTCTAGCTTTAGCCAAGAGCCAACCCAGAAGTGCTGTCAATACTTTGTACGTTAAAATCAACAACGAAAAAACATCATTGGGATTGGGATGATGTGATAATGGCTTACAAGAGACAGAGGAATTTACAGAAGATTACACATATGACAAAAATGAATGAGTCAAAACTTGTCCTACTACTCTTCTGGCGTCGTCTGTTAAAATCTGGTGGGATAGGCAAAAGGCAAGTTATGGTATCTTTAGACAGGATACTGAATGGCTGTTTGGAATCTTCTGCATTAAGAAAGTTGGAAATATGTAATGCTAATCCGAATATCCCAACCACTTCAGACTTTGTAAGCTTTGGGCTTTGGGTCATTGGAATCAGCTTATTCTAGGGATGGGATACGCATGTGAATATGGCTAGCCCGAAGTCAAATGCCAAAGCTGACGCATCCAACGTCCAATTTTAATTTTCTTGTATCGTTCGTAACCTTTGGAACTTGGGCTACTATTATCGGTGTTTCTTGACTGAATTGAATTCAGTATGTAAATTCCAAATTATAAATGACTGAATAAATTCTTGCCAATTTACTATGGCTTATTCGTGAGTTTGTTAGAAATGAGTTATTTCAATTCAGTTTAGGTTACATTAAAATTAAATACACGGTTAGCCAGCTTAGATTTTAATAATCCTTGAATTCATCAATTAAGACTAGGGTTAGGTTTTTTATACTGCGCAAAATATACAATTTGATCAAAAATTCGCCGTCAAAATAACCCCTGAACCCTTTGGAATTCAAAAGGGGGAAAATAGAAACGCGCGAATGAATACTACCTAGCACCTACATCACTGTCCGGTCATCCGTCAAACTAATACAACCTCTACGTCCAGCTTCAATAAGATTTAAAAAATATTATTATCCGCATGGCGTTCAAGTCAACTCGAAATTATTATGTAAAAAAAAACTTTCGCCTATCTTCTATGTACAAGAGTAAAAATATCAAATTAATTAATTGTTCCTAATCGTAAACGCAATCTGAAGAAAACCCAACACCCGAGAACGATAAGCGTTAAGATTGGTCTAATTCATGATTTTCCAGTTTATAACTCAGGAAGCATCACGAAGTTACCCGTTTTAATCTTAATGAGAGTCATTTAAATCTCCCATAAAATTAAGAGTTTTGCTACTCCCAAGACTCTGACATCTGATTCATGGAATTGCTAGCTGATTTAAATATTAACTTAGCAGAGCTTATTCAGATTCAACAAAATTACATTAAAATTACGTGCTTTAGACTCAATTTGCCCGGTTAAACCATAATTTTACACTAAATAGGTTCCCCTTTTCGGACAAAACTTCTAAAACAATGGACTAAAATTTTATTACGAAACTTACGAACTGTAAATCAAGCCCGGTTTAACTTGACACCCACTTTCTTCGATGCTACGGCTTCTACCGATCAAATTAACTATTCAAGTTCAAGTTTTCCAACAGCCCCACATCTACGCGATGGGGGGTTGAGGCTAGTTCCCATATAAACTAATTGCTACCCACGAGATTCCTTCCAATGATTTACCTTTGTTTGCCTCATATTTAGCCAGAGATTCATTACAACTGACAACGTAGGATGCTATAATTTCTGCTCAAAACTTCCCAGTAACTAGATGACCATGAAACGTCTTAGCCTGAATTACGTATGTTTGCTGTGTGTGCATTAGACTTATCGTATAAATCAAGATTTGCTCAAAAGTCAGTTTTATGATCCTTAATTCTTGCCTCAATTCTCATTTTACTGAGTTTCTGTAATGCACTCAAACTCAAAAAAATGATTTCGAGATAGGAGTGAACAAGGGGCGGATGTCATAAAAAAGTGCGAGATTTGGAAGCTTGACAATCGCACCTATAGTCTAATTAGAGTATCATATTTCATGTCTAGACGCCAGGCTATGGCAAGGTGTGTTCCAGAATTCGCACTAATCAATACAGATTACAGATAATAAGCGCAACATAGCCTCACTTCGTGTGTGGCTCATTTAAAAAATTGCACAAATGCCAAAAAATCTGAAGCTGTGTTTAGATTTTCAGATTATTTAACGCAAAGTTAAATGAAGTTGAAATTACACAACAGGAAGAGAACGCAGCGTCATTCACCGAGGAAGAGTTTAACTGCTGAACTTGAAATGAAGATTCTCATAATGGAAAAATGCAGAATTATATATATTTGCATGAATAGACGACGCCTGACTGTTGCTCCATGCAAAACGCTCTAAGCATTGTTCGTATTTTGCATATTGAGTCATCATTTAAATATAGTTCATAGCAGGAGTGCTATTATACTCGCAAATAGTGATATTATACGTGCAATCGCGACAATAGACACCAACCTATGACCTTCTGAATACCAGACACGAAAGTGAATCTGCGTTATAGACTAACCCCACGTTCAGATATGCAGTCAGTCTTGAGATGAGAATATACAGGTAGATGCCTGAGGCGGAAGTGCGTATAACTCTAGCGTATACCCGATCTGCACATTCATTATCAAAATGTGACAATTTAATTGCAGGGTAGGGATCTCATGTTAGTTGGACAGAAGATTAAGATTTAAATTAGATTATTCGTTTATTACATGAAGGTTGGCGAGGTCATCTCGATTGAATCGTGATAGCTTCTATGTATCATCCTATTGTTTGGCATTTTGCAAGACATCAATAAAGTTTGTTGCTTGTACTAATATGGAAATCGATTCTAATTGCTCATAGACATGGATGATTTGCAATTATGGATTAACAGAAGATTCCGGAAAGGGTAAAACAAAGCAAGTGCTTTTGTTAGGGCGGCGGGTGGCATATACGATCAAAATCAACCCACATTACACGGTGATTCGGGATTTGGAGTGAGATGACAATAAATGTCAATTAAGTAAGGTGCAAATCAATTTAAACTACAGATTTAGCCTTGAGTTGGAGCTGGTCGTAAACCGAATGCAATTCAACAATGAGAACACGAATGAATCGGAAGTCATTTCGTAGGAGACGGTAACCTTCATAAATATTATTTAAAAACTAATCAATTCGCAAAAATTCAAATTTTTTTAGTGGCAACCTCACTAAGCTACAATTAATCCACAAATCTATAAATTTTAATGGAACCGGAGTTTTAACTATTATTAAAAATGAAACTGAACGTCACGGAATCACGACTTTAACCAGATTTGATGCGCGAATAATATGCTGAAAAACTGAATCCTTTTCTTCTTGTATCAAATCGTTTTTTAAATGAAACAGGTGAAAATTCCCTAATAATTTACACATCTGGAATGGGAATAATGTCGCCTATCAGTGGTTGCTTTTGATATTATTTAAAATATTATGGAGCTATTTAAACTATATTGTGACGCCATTGCCATTAAATCTAAGTTTTACTTCAGGTTTCAGGTCGAGTCAATGGGAATCCCTTGTCTACTAACCGGTATTCGGTACCCGTTTTCGAAGTTATCACAAATCACAGCTCCCAAAGCTTTTAGAAAAGTCAATACTCCGTAACCCGGATGACAAAATGACAGATAAGACATTACGACAATGTGTCAACATGCCAATCACTCACGTGGGACTTCGTTACCGGCTCTTATCGAACCTTATCAAAGCAACCGGTACTATGTTGGTTTTAGATTTAGATTTAAGTAGGTATGAATGTCTACAGACAGACCACAGACAGACTAACCAGAAGCAAAAGAATACCGGAAACCGGAACCGGTAGTAAAGTGACAATGACGAAAACTGTTCTGACACCTTATGCTTCCCGGTGGTAGAACCTAGCACCCTACCATGGTGATCTTAATTACTTCCATATCCACATTCACATCCAATCCTGCTAATTAGGATGAATGCCGGATCATAATTTTTAATTGGGTTATTGAACTACGAGTTGAAGCTTACTGTTGATGCAAGGAGACTGCTATCTAAGCGTAACTTCCGTTTTATTACACATTAACCAACATGAGCAATTCTGGAGCCCGAATTACAACACGTTTAACTTTACCTACCTATTTTATTTTTTCTAATAAAATAATTTAATTTTGTTTAAATTACGTAGTAACGTCTGGCGCAAAGCTTCATCCATCTCTCGTCATATTCATCAATCATCAATTTGATTTTAATTCATGAATTGAAGTATAAAATTTTATTTGAACAACCGTTTTAGGTAATTCAAATTTGCAAATAGGTAGTATACTTAAATGCTGGACTAAACCACTCTTAAAGCTAACAGGATTGATTGACCTAAAGCAAGCCAACATTAAAATTTAGTATAAATAATAAATAATAACTGGCTATCATTTCGATTCGAAAGTTTAATATTTATTTATCTTTCATGATCTTGCATTACTTTTTGAATAAGTATTCTGCTCACTAAAACGCCATTTGGTACTAATTGTGTTTAGCGTTTACAGCATAATCCCATAACATAATAGCATAATAGGTGTTGGCGCACCGATAGTACCAGTAAATAAACGGAGATGTACAACGTTCGAAATTCGAACGACAATCGGCATTTAAAAATTAGTAAAACGAGTCACCTGGGCAATGCTTGATTATCCGATACATAATATTAAAAATAAAAACTAGTGAATCTGACTGGCTTTAACCAGGCTTACCAAAAGGCCACGACCTTACTGAAGTTCGCCTGTTCCTCTGGAATGTAGTAATTTCTTAATCACAGACAGTATTTTAAAAAACGAAAATTAAAACATTTTCCCAAAAAACCACAGACACTATTTCACATTCTCCCTGCCTTGAATAGAGGAGGGTTGATTTTGGTTGGGTTTCAGCAGCGTAGCGTAGCAGAAGGGGAGAAATACACAACCAACCACCCTTCACACGGGTAAAGCGAACTGCTCAAGCCACACGCCGTAGAATGCATAGTAAAGTCCGTGGAAAATGTGCACGTGAAATAATATTCCACACAAGATTATTGGTGTGTGTATTCGAACACAAGTAGATGGCCTTTACCTGTGCCATAATATGAATATGCCTCACCTGCCGATGACGTGATTACCTTGCCATTGTAATAAGGAGTAACCAGACAATTCGGCGCAGAGAAATTTCGAGTCGGGACGATTATAAGCGAGCCAAATCAAGCAGACGTTGTTGTACGCTTCGCATTCAAATAAGTACCGATACCGAGTTAAATTTTAAATGCCATGCTACCTACAGTAATGTTACGATTGATACAGACAGATGTCTAAATGACTCGGCAAATGAGACCAGTAAAATAATGGCGTGTACTGAATTTTACTAACTACATCATACATTCAGACAAAAAAAAATAGTAAATCCCAAGGTGGATCGAATTTAGTTTGCGTTGTCGTTTGTGTGTTTGCTATTGTTTGTTTGTTTTCCGTCTGTCCGCCTCTTAGTAAGGTGAGCTCACTTTGAGAAAATCAAAAGAATCTGGTTCATCAGTTTGGGATTTTTGGGGCCCTTAGTTACAAGGAATACACTGCTGAGTTGGTCACATTATTTACTCAGATATTTTTTAAGCTGTATTTGTCGTAACCAAGGGCCCAAAAATCCCAAACTGATAAACCAGAATTTTTGTTGATTTTCCCAAAGTGAGCACACCTTAGAAAGAACGCGAAACCCAAAGAAAACGCCAAGACAACACAACTTTAGACACCTTGGAAAATCCCTAAATCCTAAATCGATTCAAAATTCTACCTTCTAGACAAAATTATTGCTTCTCACATGCAAATTTTCATCATCTTAAAAAATATAGGTATAACCCGGGTATAGGAATGTAGAGGTATAATCTCAATAATTATTCACATAACTAATAAACGCATTCTACAGATTTAGTACACACAAATTTCATTTATATTTCATCGTAATATTTAAATGGCGGCTTGGTATATATTCTCGGTGAAAGTTACTTTCACTTTTACACAAAGCCTTTACCTATCAAATAAGCTTAGGTTGATTTCGTTTTACTAGCTTTTATCGCATAAATATTTCTTGCGGCGTCAAACCCGAATTCGTCCAATATTCCGCCGTCCAATTTCATTGAACCAACTTCAGGAATCCCCCTACCTGCTATCTCAGCCCAGCATCTCTCGTAAAGGAGATGTATCATTCATGGGCTATGGACTATGGACATGATTCATTGATATTGATATACCGATACTGCTACCTACCAACCTAGCATGTATTGAACCGATAACTATGTATGTACGTATAGAGTTAGCCCGTGTATAACCACAGCCAGTAAAGAATGCACCTCGCTTCGAATTTTAGCCTCTCTACCTTCATCGTCGCTGAGCTTGGTCGGGGTTTTAATTACTTTGATCAGAATCAGACTCGGCATCTTCGATATGCGTGCATGATTAGCATTTCCTCACAGGGCAATGAATGAATGCATTATGTAACTGCAAACTTGAATCCGGTGCGGATCGAGTTTCATACATATTTCCTAAGCGGTGAATTCTATTGACAGAACTCTGTAATAATTAGTCGTAAATTAAATTTGTGAAAAATGACTAAAAAATCTGAAAGGTGTGGGTCCAGGATAAGTCGTAACACAAGCAAACTGCACATGGACCTGTAAAGTTTAGCGTGCACTCGTATTTAATTAGTTTTCTTATGATTTCTCGACTGACGGTTAAGTAAAACATCAAATATTCTCGGTGAAAGCCACTTTCACTCGGCTTCCCGTGCTGAACAAAACTCCAGGAACATTTAAACTGACTGCTGACATTTACGCCTATTTAATTATACTAATTCTTTAAATAAAATGGCGTATGAACTTTGTCCTAGGTCGTTGCACTTAGCTATTAAAACTGGCCTGAATATCCATCGCTTGAAAATTAGGTTAACGAAAAATGAACCTTACATGCAGTCCATTAAAATTGAATACCAAATGCAAAATGCAGCCAAACTCACAAACGTGCAATATTTCACGGAGCACCGCTATGGCGTGGGTCAGGGTTCAACTCAATTTACGTCTTCCTGCATCACATTAGTGTCCCGAATCCTGACGCTTGTCAGTTGAGAAGGTCAATGAAGCTCAAGTAAACTAAGGCGTTAAAGTCTCATCTCGTGTTCCATTATTCATACAAATCTCAAAAATGCCAATAATGAGTTACCTATTCAAAGTTATTACAATGGACGTGAATGCATAATAGTTTTACAATAACCTACAACCCGTCCACCTATAATTTTTGCGAATATTATGCCGGATGGAGAACGCAGGCATCTTTTTATGATAAATTCCGACGTTTTATGATGATTAGTTTTTCGTTGTAATCCTC
>VNWX01000328.1:0-24241 GCA_009869905.1 Ceratophysella communis | reverse complement strand
TCTGCATAAAGTAGAAAATAACGAGCTCTCCAATTCTTTATTGTCTCTCCTCTTTTGTAGAGTAGGCCTTCCTTGATGACAGAATTGCTCTGCAGCTGTGGATTGAAATCTACCTCCATCGCCTCAATTTTAGATGCAATTGAACACTGGGGTCTTCGCCCTGAGCTTTACTGCAGGCTGGGAAATGGTCTATAAATTCATAAAAACAATAACGATCGTTAGATTGTGCCCTTGCCTTTCTGGGTTTCAGAGCATCTTGTATGGAGCATGTACGACGCAATACGCCCTTAATATGAAATAGAGCGTTTATTTTCAAGTTTGGTGTTTCAAAATTGAATGCTTTCCTTACTTGATTCACCTCGTCGTCTCAATTATACCAATTATCATAACGACGCTGCGTGTCAAGATGCTTTTCGTGCCGTGTCAAACTTCGTTAAATCATGAACAATTTTTCAAAAAAAAGGCAGACACTAAAATTAAATATTTCCCGAAGTACGCAGCATTTTTAGGGCAGTCTCGCCTGCGTGCAAGCCTGCCGCCAAATGTTGTTTACGAGACTTTCGTCGCAGCAAATAGAGCCCTCGTCATGTTTTGCGGAAAAAAGCGATTACTTAATTAATTATTTAATTTTATTTTATCATGGGAAAGTACAATACAATGACCATGACTATGTGATTAAACTCAAGCACAAAATATATTCCAATGGAATTCTGTAATGTGTAACTTTTAATAAAACACATAGAAACTATGCATCAGTATTATGAAGTACCTATGAAAGCTATCTATGACACGACCATGCATATTATGCAGCTTCACCGCCTAAGCCTAAACGCTTTGTTCAAACAAAGCACACCTAATTACGAATTACGAAACTGTGCTCTTTCAAGACAAGACATTTTCATAAAAGAAGTAATACGGTGCATTTTATCGCGCGGAGTATTTTAGAAGATTTTTCTTAAACATTTTATATGGTCAATATAATTACAGAAAAGAAAACTCTTTCTTCTTTTGTACACATTAGTATGTCAGGGTTCCGTCATAAAAAAACTTAAGGTAGTATTACCAGAACAAATTTTTGCACGAATTCGTGCTAGCTTATTAAAAGGTTAGTTTTTACTAGGTTTCCACGGACGCTACTTGACACCTATTTACATAGCCTTTCGTTTCCGTAAATTGTAAGTTTTTTTCAACTCTTTTGAAGCTGGAAGGACTACTGGTGCTGTGGAGGCTGGGACAATACTTGCTGCCTTTCGTGGTCGTGGATTTAGTCCTGGATATACCAAAGCCCATGCAGCCTGTTTGTCCATTTGATGCATATCTCTATAATGAAGCTCCAGATGCTGCTTGAGCTTGAATCTCTTCCCACAATTTTGACAGGGATATGGTCTTTCAAGGGGGTCACAACAGAAAAGAATATGAGTTCTGAAATCAAGTCCCGATCTAAATCCTTGCGAACATCGATCACACTTGAATTTAAAGTAGGATGACTGACTGTGAGTGGTATCCATGTGACGCTTTAAGGAAATGCTATTAAAACATGAGTAACCACAATTAGGCTCGGAGCAATACAATTTGCGCGATTCTTCCGGGAGATGAGTTTTCTGGTGAATTGACAAACTACCTGTGAATTCAATGAGTGAGTGAGGTGAGTTTCATAAGTGAGTTCATTAAATATGAGTCTGAAAGTCATAATTTCACGAAAAAAAGTTTTTTTATTGCTCCAAATTACCTCTGCCGTTTAGCAGAATTCCACATACATCACATACGAGCTTCTCAGTAGCTTTGGGTTTCTGGAATGCCATTCGTAGCAGTCTTCTCAGCCTCATGCCTCGAACGATCTTCTTTGTTCATATGAGTAATTATATGAGTGTCCATGATGTCTTTTCTAGAAAACGGTCGCTTGCAGATGGAACAGGTGTACTAATTAAAAAAAGTAAATTGCATTATAACCGAGTTCGCTGCTTATGGTTCGTAGATCTCGGATTTCTGATACCACAAAAACCTCCGCAGCGCAGTCAATAAAAATGACCACCCAATTTTTTTTTATTATTGCTCTAAGGAGCGGAATTTTCGGTAAGGATTTGACTTCGTTCTCTGAGGGTTCTATGTTCTAGTTAATTTTCAGGGTTTGCAATTTTGCAATAGGTATTATAAATCAGTGAAAATAAGCTTACACGACTTTTCTTGGCATGAAGAACATCCATATGAGCCAGCATGCTAGATTTCCATTTGAACGCCTTACCACAGACGCTACAAGAACACGGACTGGGCTCAGTTTTATTCGTGATATTGCTCTCACTTTTCTTATTGTTTCGTAAACCGTTTATTGGTATCCGTTTGAAGTTTGCCCTTAAAATTGACAACTTTGGCCCAAAAAACAAAAATTGAAAATTATGAAAATGTTGGACGACTTAGAATGCTGTAAACCCTATTCTGTGCATACATTATAAGATGTTCTTGGCGGTCTTACATGTAATTTCGTTGCGGGTCAACCTAAGCCCACATTTGGTTCTTAGGAGTGCATCATTGTAATTTTTGAAGTCACTGAGCAGCGGGTCACGAGGAACAGGATGAGTCTTTAAATGTCTGTACCTCGGAATGATATACGGAGGTAGGATTTTTTCACAGAGATGACAATGCTGAGTGAATTCAATTTTCCGTTCGTGAGTTTCATTAAAGTGTTGACGAACATCCATTCGAGATGAGCAGCTGAAGGTGTGAGTACAATTTGGTTCGGAGCAGCTTCCACTGTACCGAAAGTATAAGCTGTCTTTCCTAATACCACGTTTAGAATGCCTAACCATTGGTTTAATGGTTAAGGGATCGACTTCTATTTCAGCAGTGTCCTCTTCGCCATCAACGCGTAAATCTTTGCCCGGGTTGTTGCCAGCTGAAATCTCAGCTTCACCTGGCTCGATTTTGACCGGTACATTCTTTTGAAGATCGCCAACTTCTTGGACCTGGACGAATTTCTTCTGCTCTGCTTGGTTCAGGTTTGTACTGCTGACATTACTGGTGACGATGATACTGATAGGATTTGGTCTTATTGCTCTAAAGCGTTTGGTAACCGGCAATATTTCAGGAGTAGGTATAATTTGCAGTGTGAATAGTCTCGGTGTTTCTGCTTGCATAACAGTTGAATCCGAATCACTTGTTTCGATTTTGATCTCCGTTTCATCGTCCTTCTCCATCTTATGTAACCACTGCAAAATGTGAAAAGCAGGAAATAAAAGTGATTAAATTGTTCTACGAACACGAACTTGCGATTTGCATATTACGCACTCAAATATTTGTTACCTATGTTATTACTTAATGTATGTATATTGTGAAGTTCGAAGGGCTATTCGTGATTTATATTGTACACCATTGTAAATTGTACCTTATATAGGCGATCAAAATGAATGAATACAATTACATTGTTAAATGCACAAGTCTGGTGACCAATGCTTTAACGAACACATACAACATGTGCTAAAAGTCTTGAATTGGCATTTTACCTCTGCCCTTTTTCTTTTGAAAGAAGTAGTAGATTGAGATAACGATTGCTAACTGCTAAGAATTCTGATTCAAGGTCAACCTAAACAGTACAACCCCTGACCTGACATGACACCTGAACCCCGTGATTAAAAATGTTATCAAAACAACGCAACAAAAAGATAAACATTTACGAACCTTTTGCTGTACGCGCTCGTACTTTCTCCAAACGCGATGCACTGTCAGAGGTCAGAGTATAGTAGTGCACAGTGTGCATTAAGAACTTTCACTTGGGCGTCGCTTCACACTTTCTGCTTTCTCCACTGTTTTTATTAGAGTAACTCAAGCTCCTAAACGCTAGTTTGATTCGGAATTGATTAATGAGTTAAATTTTATGTTGTGCTTTATAACTCCTCCTATATGAACTATACGACACACGGTCTTTTCGACTTCGGGTACAACGAGCTTTAAGAGCTTTCACCGAAGCGTCCGAGTCAGAAGTCAGAACTACAATTAATGCGTTAAAATTCATGTATCGATATGCATATTTCAATTTTTAAAAAATCCTTTATTCCGTCCAAAACACAGGAAAAGTCGATATAATAT
Organism: Ceratophysella communis; assembly: GCA_009869905.1. Lineage (NCBI taxonomy): Eukaryota > Metazoa > Arthropoda > Collembola > Poduromorpha > Hypogastruridae > Ceratophysella > Ceratophysella communis. The sequence continues at coordinate 20,161 of VNWX01000328.1, read as the reverse complement.
AGAAAATCAAGAATTCTAACAATACGAACTTTTCAAATGCTTATTTCTTCTTCTGATGGGATCTTTTTCTCGTAGGTTTCGGTGTCGCCTCGGAAGAAGCCGGTCGAACACGCCGAGGTCCAGCAAATACTTGTAGAGGAAGTGCAGGATAAACCAGAGCCCGTGATTCCTCCCTGTCCATTTGATGAAAATCAGTGTAATGTCGTTCTAGGCCTTGCTTTCCCTTGTATCTCTTGTGACAAAGGTCACATATGTGTGGTCCCTGGTTATCTCTCAAGGAAGCAGTGTGCTTGGCGAGTTTGTGATTTTTGAGGCTACTACTACGCAAAGTCGTGTAGGTGCAGTAGGGTTCAGTACATCTCTTCATTTTGTTGACCTTTTCATCTGGCAACAGATGTAATCTTGAATGGCATTTCAACGAAACTGGAAGCATACAAATACAGAAATTAATTACGAGAAATGTAACAATACAAATTAAAATATATACTTAGAATGTAATTACGTTTGCTCTTGAGGACATCCCCGCACTTATGACAAGTATACTTCCTAGTTCTTGCATGCTTGAAACCTTCTACCGCCTTCTCCATACTGGAACGCTCTTCAGGACTTAAATGAGCTAGCACATGAGTATTCCAGCTCTCATTATAATCCGGCAAGGGCATCTCACAAATGGGGCACACACACTGCAAACATATATTCATTTGTTAAACATTTTTTGTGTCTTAATCAGTTTTTAGTGTTAAACTGGCCTAAAGATGAGGCCCACGATGCAGACTTGGACTTACCAATTCTTTCTTGTCATGACACAGAGGATTATGTCTGTAGAGGTAGCGCTGTTTGACAAATAACAAGCCACACAACGGACAGGCACACGGTTTGGGAACGGACACGACGTACTTTTGCTGTTGAGGTCTACCCAACGCCCCAAGTCTCTTTTGAAGTTTTGCTTGTAAAGAAGACTTGATAATCACTGGAACTCGGCGTGGTCCAGACTTTCCATCGTCGACTAAATACAACAAAAATGAAAATTAAGTGAGTTACGTAGTTCAAGTCATGAATATAAAAATATATAAAGCCAATCATGACGGACTAATACTTACCCGTAATTTCATCCCGCGTTAAATTAAGTCCACACTTAGTTTTCAAAAATGGAGCATTATATTTCTTGAAATTTTCAATCAATGTTTCGGGAGGAACAGGGTGAGACTTGAGATGGCTGTACTTATCGATGATTTTAGTATCTACCATTTTCTCACAGACATGGCAAAACTCTCGGAACTGGATGTTACGGCCATGAGCAGTCCGAAAGTGATTGTGAATCTGATGCCGTGAAGAAGATTGGAACCAGTGTGTGCAATTCGGTTCGGAGCAGCATCCGCTGTATCGATAATTGAAGATATGAATTCTGCTTCTGCTGTTGGCCGGTATAGTGCCGGCGTTGATGGTTTCCTCGTGGTTGTCTGCAGCATCTTGTCCATCATTAGCTTCAAATTCGGAATCAGGATCTTGATCACGGGTATCAGGCTGACTCTGCACAGGCCGCTTGATTTTGAGAGAGATTTTTCTAGAATTTGCTTCACCACCGCTAGTTGACTTCTCGATACCTTCCGTCTTCGGTTTGTCGATAACTTGCGCTACTCGCCGCAGAATTCGGAGCATGAATGGACTCGGCGTCGGTGGGACTTTAGGTTCTGGAGTTTTTTCCCTTACAGGTTCCGGTAAAAGTTCCTGCTCAGAACGAGAGGCAGACGATGATGGTGTCGCGAATTTCGGCTTCTTTGCAGATCCAGCACTTTGATTTTGTGCTGAACGTTTAGCTGATCCGGCTGTATTCTTCTTCAGTGGGTCAAGTTCAGGTGAAGTTGTTTCGACCTCTACTTCCGATTCAAGTAAGTGTTCGCTAATAATGATATCATGACCCACACCGCGAACTTGAGTTTTTTCTTTTCTGGGACATCGTGATTTACTCTTCACTTCAGTATTCAACTCTGATGCAGAATTGGACTCTGGTGTAAGGGATACAGCCCCTGCCCCAGGTTTAGAATAGTTAGCAGGGCGTTTAGCAGATGATGCTACAGCAGTTTTAGCTTCCGGAATGCTCTTGGTCTTATTGTTGGGGTTAAGTGCACTCTTGCTCGAAGGTGCTGTAACAGGACTCCCTAGGATTATAATTTTCGTTTTTTCAAAGGCCGTAGTCTGAGGTTTGTTTGCCAATGGAGCTTTTCCACCTAAAGCTGCCGCATTGGGTTTAACCACTGAAAAAGGAGGCCTGATGGTGACATTAGCAGTTGGTGTTTTAGCTGGAACGGCCGCTGGAATTTTGTTTAAGGGACTTTGTCCTTGTGACATGGTACTTACAGCTGGGGGTTGAGCTATTGGGCCAGTCACTCGAGGCCCTGCCCCACGGAGCAACCGGGTAGCCAAAATGTTCGGTTTGATTGATGGAATTTGTATTAGTGCTTGTACTTGTGAAGCTATTGCCGAAGCACTGATTTCTGGAATTGTTACATTCTGTTTTACGAGTGACGCTGAATTGTCCAAGTTTTGACGAAACAAGTGAGCGGCTGTTATGACACATGAAGACTTCCGTGGTGGTGCCGGAAGTTTCGCTTTTCCCCCAGGAATATTTTGGGGATCTTCGACTGCTGGTGGTGGAATTGTATATGATGACACAATTTTTAGCGGCGACAACGGCTCCGGATTATTCGGAATTACATTGAGCTCTACGGGAGCTATGACAGACTCGTCAACTGAGTCAGGTGCCTCATATGTCACAACTTTCGGGCTTTCAGTCGAAACCTTGCTGCTTTGGATTTGTGTCGAGCCTTGCGCATCTGATGATGATGTTGGTACAGGACTCTTTGTCGACTTCGGTTCCGTTGCCTTTTTCTCGATTTTCTGTCCACCTGGTTTAGTTGCTGGAGCTGGAGAACTCTTAATTCCTATTCCTGATAGAACAACAGGCGGACTTAGTCCAGGCTTCGTCACAGGTTTCTGTACCGGCGTCGATGGAGAATTCTTGATTTGGGAAAGGTCCACCTTAGGACCTCCAAGTACTTTGAAAGCTTGATTCAATAGAGAGTTGACTTTCGTAAGATTATGGAGACTTTTGTGAAGCTGATACAACTGAATAACAATATTCCAGCATGTGATGCATACTCCGAGTTCTTCGACGGGTCCATGGTCATTGCTCAAAACTATCTGCTTACCCGAGGACTGGTAAATATAGTTCAATGCAGCGGTAACAGTTAATTGCACACATGCACTAGTGTCGATAGATATACCGATGGCAATCCGGTTCACGTTGGCAATATTAGCGCCTACGACTTTGGTCTTCTCGGTCAAGGGAGCACAGCAGTTGACGCACTGGCTCAACGCCATCAATAAAGCTCCTCAAATTGTTATTGGGAATTCAGACTCAGCCCTGCAATTACGAACAAGAAATTAATCAGTTGTTATCTTTCCTCCAACCAGCTGTACAGATGACTGATATCAAATTACAGTATTATGTATATGTGTCGTAGTGATCCACGGAACTCGGTGATGTTTCGAAACTCACTAGTGATCCACGGAACTCCATGGATCACCGGTGATTCGCGAGAATCACTAGTGATCCTCGGAAGTCCTTTATATTCATGAACGAACCCAATGCTTTGCATGTCATGTCATGTGCATGGTATATCATATCGCCCTGCTGTGTTCTCTGTATTATGATTAGATATGCATTCTAATCCCTTTTCGACAATCTTGAAATAAAATTAGTAAAGCTGGTAAGATAAGCATTGAATGGTATTTGGTACACTCAAGGCAGTTGCAAGATTTAAAAGTTCATTTTTCAAGCTGTGGAACTTACCGCTAGTTTCAAGTTTTAATTTTTACATTTCAATAGTTACCATTTTCCTGTTTCAATATCTCTGCACAAACAAGTTCATTTAGTGCAGCTCTCGTATAACTTATAGCCTGGAGGAGAGGAGTACCAGTATCCCAGTACCAGTGGCAGCAGCGGTTACTTATCGACTGGGTCCTGGGTCTTACGTAGAGCAGCCAGTGCTTCGGCTAGTATGTGCTTGTAATTGTAATGGCCTATGTTTGTCTACTAAATGTTAACCATAAAGGCCAAAGTTCCATGCGCAATTAACTGCCATCCATCTCTGTTTAAATGCCTTAACATGAAGAACTAGATCATTGGAAATCGTTGTAATTATTATTCGAATTCCTAATTCATACATTTTAGGTTACCACGTGTTAGTAGGAAAATAATAATGGTTCTGGTCCTATCTTTGTACAATAAAACCAAAGCTTGACATAATTTCTGTTTTTCTTATGAATATAACGGACTTCCGAGGATCACTATAGATTCTCGCGAATCACCGGTGATCCATGGAGTTCCGTGGATCACTAGTGAGTTTCGAAACTCACCGAGTTCCGTGGATCACTACGACATATGTATCATAGATTAAATGCATTTTATTACAGGTGAAAGTCTACAGTACCTATTACATAAATGTATAAACCTATGATGGCCTAAAATTAGCTCGATTCATAATATAATTTGAAACACAAATGTCAAAAAATAAAAAATAGTAAGTACTTAAGAGTTTAATGTTTAAGTTCAACTTACGATACGACAGCTTACACCGCAGCGGCCGCGCCGCCGGTAGGATGCACGCAACGCAAGACAATACAATCGATGTCAGATTTTACTTCCGAGAAGGTGTCAAGCATAGCCACGCCACCGGCGTTGACCTTTCATCTTCAGATGGTCAAATAGTAAAACAACAATTATTTTCGAATCTAGGTACCTAAACAATGAAACAATAGATGAATCGACCGCGTCTTCAACCTTCTCTGCATACATAGAGAATAATCGTGGGATTTAGCCTTCCATTGCGTATAATACTGCGCTAAATTACCTACTCGCAAATCGCAACTGGAAAAGTGCAGTTAGTAAAATGGAGTGCACAAGATGCAATTTTTAAGTAAATAAATTATTGCACTACAGTTAATAAATATGAACAAAGCACGCATTCAGACTACGTGATAAATTATTTTACGTTCCAGTAGTAGCAAGGTCATCATTCATCATAAAAGCATCCAGCTGGCAATTTGATTGAAGTTATTAATTTACGACTGATCCAAAAAACAATGAATTGGATACTAAGATGCTTGAAAAAACCGGAGTACCTTACCTATAAGGTGATCGTAAAAACCGGCTACATAATTGCGCAGATTTAATCATACTACGAAACGAAGCTGTCCAATTACAATGATAAAAACAAAACAACCAGCAACTTGAAATATTTTATTGAACCATTCAGAAGACATAATCAGAAATCTGAATCAGAACAAAAAGGTGCTAAATCTATTGAATGATAAGTTCTAAAAGTTAACTCATTGACCGAGTCTGAATCTGAAGTCTAGGGTATTAGTATTACTGATCCGATTGTGTTAAGCTTTTTTAGCTTTTAAATATGGAATTTGCTATATATCTCGTTTATCAGCGTTGATGCCATTTTGTTTTACAAGTTGAATCACTCAACTAATGCCTTCTTATTTTTTCTTAAACTCTTTTTCTGCTTGATTGATCTCCATTCGGAAGATGAGGGTTGTAGAGGTCGACCAGGATAGAGTATTGCCCTTGCCTCTTGCCAGCTCATTTTATGAATAGCCTTGTAGTGAAACTCCACACCCTGCTTGTACTTAAATCGCTTTTCGCATTTTTCACATTTGTGAGGTCTCTCCGCTGGGTCACAGCAAGAAAGTTTATGATTTCTGAGCTGATTTCCGATTCGAAATCCCTGAGAACACCGAGAACACTTGAATTTAAAATACGTAGAACTGCTATGAACAGTTTCCTTGTGTCTGCGTAAGGATTCTGCGGTCAACGCTGAGTAAGTGCAGTTTGGTTCAGAACAGGTGTTTCGACGGGACTCTTGCGGAAGATGAGTTTTACTATGGCTTCTTAACGACTCTGTGAAAGGGAAATCCATCACACGGTTAATGCTTGCTAAATGGTCTCACCTTAAAGGCGTAGCCCCTGCCATACTTGAGACAAAAAAGTAAGTACTTACTTTCTTTTTTGAAAATTTTTCCACATTCATGACACATAAATTCCTGTGACGCTGCTGAAGAATAGGTGTATTTAGATATCTCCTGCTCATTTTCTGCACGTTCTTCCTTACTCATGTGAGAAATCATATGCCGGTTTATTTCTTGTTGATTTTGCAGTGGCTTCTCACAGACAGGACAACAATACTAAAGTCCACACAAAATTTACAAAGCATTAGTATAGAATTTAATTAATACTAATCCGGTAATGTCTGATTTCCATATGTTAACTGTAAACATCCTCACCTTACTGATCTTCTCGTGTATAAGCCTCAGATGCGTTCTTAGGGTTTCCACCGACTTGTATGAACGACCACATTGCAGACAGATGCTGGGTTTCTTAGGACGTGGTTTCGACGCCGTAATAGGTTGAAACGTCTGGGTGTTAATAACTAACAAGATTTCAAAATTTTACAAAAAAGTTTTGAAGCTAGGCCTAAAACTTACAGCAGAAAACTTAATTAGCTTTAAAGCTACTGAAGCAATACTGTTATTTTTCTATACCTGTCACTTCGTCCCTTGTCAGTCTAAGTCCACACCTAGTTCGCAGAATCCTCGCATTGAATCTGTAGAAATCTCTCCATAGGGTATCCCGATCCACAGCATGCGACTTAAGATGACGAAACGTATGTATTTTACCGGTGGACAAAAATATCTTGTCACAAAGGTGACATTGCAGAGAAAAATGGAATTCTTTTCCTCTTTCATGAATTTCACGAAAATGTTTCGACACCTCCTGTCGTGAAACTGATTTAAAAATTTGAGGGCAATTAGGTTCGGAACAGTTTCCATTGTATCGGAATTTCTGAACGGCCGCTCCATAAATTGATGCAAAAGAGCGTTTCATAACATTTCGTTTGAAGGGTTCTAATACTTTTTCAGTGAGAGTGAGGGGATCCTGGCTAGAAATGCAGTCAGTCTCCAAAGGTTCACCAGCATTTATTTCAGTTTTGGTTTCGCTGACAGGGGTGAAACCGAATCCCTCTGTAACTTCAATAGGTGCCTTCACGTCTAATGCAAAACGACTGACTTCAAGCGGCATTTCTTCTTCTGAAGATGGCAAAGTGGTCACAATTTCATGATTTTTACAGATGTTGACGTTGATAGGCGAGTTTCGTAAAGATTTGGCTATGGAGGAGCTCCTTGTAGCCGGAATCTGAGACTCTGTACCCGTGGCAGAAACTCTTGCATTCAGAACAACTCCAGAATGCACATCGGCGCTCCGTTGCCTGTTCACAGAGATAGGCGGACACAAAGTCTTCTGTAACGGTCCTTGAAGTCGTGAGGAAACGACATGTGCTACTTTTGATTGTGATTGTGACCCATTATAGGACGTAACAGTCAGAGAATTATTCAGAAGAGAACGTGAAACCGAGGCTTGTCTGACTTGGTGTTTAACAACGGCGGTAGTTTTCAGGGTATCGTCGATAACTTTAAAAGTCTTATTCAGGATCGAATTAGCCTTCGTCAATGCTGTTAGCTTCTCATGCAGCCGGTAGAGTTCAAAAACAATGCCCCAACATGTGAAACAGAGTCCAAGGTGTTTATCCGGACCATTTCCAAGTTTTACTGGAATCGGCATCTTCTTGCCCGAAACTTTATAAATCTGATTTAGGGCCTTTGAGATGGTTAAGGTTGTTCCAGGAGTGCCGCCTCCATCTACGGTATTGATGTTGATTCCAACGACCTTGTTCCCGAGCTGGACAGGCGTACAGCAGTTTACGCATTCATCCATTGCTGATTTCGGGCATATACTAGGTAAGTTCATATAATAGGGTTATCACTTAACCGTCGAGCCTTTACTGTTGCCTCAGGTCGATTACCTGTCAAAATATTAAATATTATGAAATATTGAGCATTTGGACAAGGAAGATAAGATTAAATACTAAATCCTAATTTTTTTTGTAAATATGGTCTAGGAAATGAATAATTAGGACTAATACCAATACTAGGCCTTAAATGGGCATTTGTGCATCCATACACTCGTAGTTACTTCATACTTAAGCGACTTAACGACTATAAATAATAATTAATATTTTCAACTTCTGTACGTCTTGCAGGTCGCAGGTCACTTGGCTGTAACCGTGACCTTGTAACTGTAACTTTACCATCCGATTTAAAGACGAAGGCTGGAGGCTGGAGTTATAGTAATTGTTGATTACTGTAGGTATATGTTTTGCAGATAATAGATCTTGAAACTTTGAAGTTTAAAGGTGAAAGGTCGACTTGTAAATGTGAATTTCGCCCAGTGTAAGTTTTTGATGTTTCCCCCCTGTTATGAAGTTGCCGCTAAAGCCTTTATACGTAGGCGTCGTCCGCCGTCATTTATTATTGTCCTAAACATTTTTACTCCCTCAACTCAACTAAAAACACATTCTTTATTATGATTATGTATGACTAAGACTGACTATTGGATTCGTAATTGTTAATTGTGATGCATAATAAAGAAAATAAGTATTAAAGATTTAGATTCAGATTTCAGGGTAGTTTTTACTGAATCACTTACGAAATATCAAATGCCAAAACTATACAAAGACAAGAAATGCCGTAATACCTGATACATATTGAAAAATGAATTCTTGAGAAAAATTCAGGTAATAGTTAATTGATCTAAATAGATTTTATTACGTAGATAGGTATCAGTATAATGTCAATGCCAATTAGATTACTAGTTAGCATTTTGATATAATTTCGGTTATCGAAGTTTATGTATGCATGATATAACTAAAAGACTAAAATGCTGTAATTTGAAGTCAAACGAATCAGTATGGGAGCAAAATAAATAAATTGTATAAATACTGAATTTATAGTTATTGAAATAAATTAATTGGAAATTAGTTCTTTCGAGCACAATGCAATGTTTTAGTCTAAGCAACTTTATGGCTGCTTATGGCTTATCGGCTAAAAGCCAATGAATTATAGAATTGGCTCAAAATCTGTAGTTCTAGTATCTAGAGTTAGCATTACATCGAGCAGCTTTGAAGAAAAGGAACTATTTGTATCAAAAATTCTGAAACTGGAAGTGAAATTCGACTGTAAAATTGTGTTTACTCATTTCTTTGGTTTAGCCTTCTCGTTTTTCTTCTGCGAATTCTTTGGTTTTTTCGTTTTTCCGGTGGGTTTGGCTTTGATGTCGTTCTTTTTGGCGTCAGTATTGTTGGATCTGTTTCCGTTTGAACCATGAGAACGGTTTTCAGTTCCGGGTTCACGACCTAACGGTTTAGCCTCACGTATTGGGCGTGGCTTTGTCCGTCGAGCGGTAATTGCTGGCGTTGGCGGATAAAACTTCACCTTCATTTTTTCTAAAAGGTTTGGATCTCCTATCCGGATTTCCTACAAAAAATCTCAGGTTCAGTACAAAATTTTACGGATTTAAGCTCAACTCATGTTGTCCTAAACATACGTATTTTCGGCTTAAGCTTACGTGATTCATAATTATAACGACCAAAGTTGGAGTCCCCACAAAATCTTTTGACTTTGGAAAGCTAACGGCGGAAGTGTTGGGCCGCCGTATGCCAATTTCTGGTATTACCGGAGTACCAATGCAGTTAATACATTTACAAACTCGATTGTAGCACTCCATGCGCTTGTTCGTGATGTGATCCTTCAGTCTTTGGGTTGACGAAAATGTCGCGTTGCAAAATTTACACATGGGACGACTAAAGATGCATCGAGCTTCATTATGATGATATCGGGGATGAATTGCCAGTTCTCTTCGGCTACTGAAAGTGGTATCACAGAACGAGCACCAGTACTTTCCATGTTCTGTTTCTAAATGTTTTCTATAACTGGAACTGCTGAGCGTGTCCAGCCCAGTGCAGCAAAATTTGCATTCGTACTCGTAACGCTGTTTAGCTCGGCGGAAGATTGGGGTAGCTTTTTTCTGTGGTAAAAAATTCTAAATTACTTTTATGTAAAACTGTACAGAAGTACCGCATAGATTTTGATTGTTGCTAATGTACCACAATCGGAATATTCGGATCGACACAAAGTGTTTTCTGACAGCTCGCTGCATAGCTTCCACGCTGATGCATGGCGAAAGCGGTGCGGCTTTGAAAATCCCTTGAACACTCTTCACATGTCAATTTAAATGGTCGCTTTGGTTCCACGTTGACTTTAGAAGAAAACTGCGAGGGATGCTCCTTTTTAAAGTGACCTTTGACTTTCCATGGAGCGTGAAGAGCAATGCCGTACAGACGGCAGGATTTATGGGAACAAATATAGCACTCATCAGTGCCAGGGTCATCCGGTGATTGAATCCAGGATCGCTTTTGCTTTAACGATTTTGGTCTCTAAATATTTAAGAATTTAATTTAGACTATTTTAAATATAATTGGTTTTTGGTTTGGCTATTTGACCATTAATTATAATTCGCATGTTTCGATGTAGTTTAAAGTGCTCACTTTAAACTGTATTCGTCCACTGCTGAGAATATCTGATGAAATTTCTCTTAAATTTGACGATAAGATCTGATCCGGAGTCAATTTCTTGATGACAGCATACTTTTGGAGTTGTTCCCTGAGTCTTGGAATCTTGTCCAAAACCTTGCACTTTTGGGATTCAGCGAAATGCCGTCGAAGTTTTCCAGTATATGTATTCTCACAATAGTGGCAAATTTTTCGCCGTTTTCTTGATTTTTTCCCTGAGTTGGCCATGGTCGGGTTAGCTGTACGCTGAAATGCAATTTTTAGACCCAATGCCAAGGCTTCAGTCCTTAGTTTCTTTTGTTCGTCTCTTGTAATCAAAACGGCAATTTTTTCTCGAATTTTATATCGAGCTGAAATAGCGGCCGATTTCGTTTTTCCAGTTATGCGACAGATTGTTTGTTCTTCATTTTCAGGTATTTCTGAAATGAGAATTGGATGATTGATGCAAGGTTAATATTACACGGTCACCAGTCAAAATATCAGTAAAAAATAATGACAATAGACAATTAAATGCAGGGCAGCTTACTAACGAAATCGATTCGAGAGCGCGTTTCACTCGCAATAAGCTTGATATTTTTGCCTCCAGCACCAATGATTCTGCCAACATGCTGGGTAGGAATTGGGAAGTCAAGTCTAAACAAACAAATCCGTTGAATAAATAAACTTTTGTAAAAATTAAAAATTAATCACATTTTATACGTGTACCAGTATTAAATATTTGAAAGACTCACACAACAGCTTCGTAGTCGGCCTGTGAAAACTTTGCCAGTTGTTTTAGTACCTTATCCTTTGCAGCCTTTATGCAGTTTTCCTGCCCAAATATTTCACAAATTTGTTGCTCGTCAGCTGGATCTAATGAAGAATTATTACATAAAGACTACTTTTTTACATGTGATCAATGCGGTTATATAAAAGTTCATTTCACAGACTTATACATATCATATATCTTACCTGAACGAGAAATACGAATTACGGTGTTGGTTTCTTCCATGAGAGCCTTAATATTTTGCCCATTTTTACCAATAAGTCTGCCAATATATTTGCAATGGACATGGAACTTGACGTCACTCTTTATATTGCTAGTGAGCAACCGTTTCTTCGGAGCCTCCATTTTGTCTTGAATATTTCGCTGTCGCTATATGTTCTTATCCAAACTGATCGTGATCGTGACAACTCACGCTGACTGAATATATCCACACTTTAAGTCGAAGTGACACAGACACATTTAAAATCCAGTATCCAGTCCCTATCTGCGTAGATACATGCAATGTCGACTTCAAAAGGATGCTGTTTGCTGAACTTTATTTACAAAGTCTTATCTCTGGTATAGCTTTAGCCGTTGCTGCGTTGACTTTGCCTAGTAGATGCACTATGGATTGTACATAAATAGCTGGTTGTTGCTCGTTGCCCTTTGCGAAACCATGATTCATGATGCCGTCATTCGTCCGTGCTATTAAATTACTAATTACTATTTTTAATAATACCTACAATGCTTAATGCGCAATGTTATGGATTCTGACTCAATATCGCTTCATTGAACCATAGTGTATTTGCATTTAGATAATTCCAGTTTCTAAGGCATGAATGACAGTCTACAGACAGACAGGTAGAGCTCACTACGCACTATATGTGTAGTCCACAAAAAGCTTGCTTTCGCATTCCAGTATATGTATATCAAATCAATGCGGCATCACATGTATGCTTCCCGGCACATAAAAACTTGATGGAATTTGTTAATTTCCATCGTGATTAAACGGCTAGTTATAATAAAATCAAGCCTAACATGATGATTTTAAAAAATTTCTCAAAATGCAAATATGCATTATGTTTTAGTACTTGAGTACCAAAAATCAGACGCTTTTTTATTGGCTTGCAACAGAACCTACAATGTGCTAAAAGATAAGTTAAGTTTATTTCGTCTTTGAAATGGCGGGAGAATCAGTCGATTTTCGAACCGCGTCTTTTTTGTTGTTTTGAAATGCTAGTGATCATATTTTGTGTACAGTGACAGGTTGGTTTTTTAAATTGTATTTTAAATCAATAGGTTAATTATTTGTACTGATTATTGACATACTGATATCTTTTCTACGCAGTCACGCAGCATATTGCATATATGATATAGAGAAATCCAATATCCAAGACCAGAACCGGAAGTGAATTTAAACACCTAGAAGAGTGGATAATAATTATTCCAAAATGGCACTCGCGGAAGCCAAAGAGCAGGAACTTATTCAGGTGTTAAAGAATTGCAGACTGGGTCAAATCCGTTATAATGCCGGAACGGTAAGCTGAACTTGTATAATTAGTACAAATCATAACTCTTTTAAATGTCGCGTGTGGTTATGATCGGTTATCCCAACTAATTATTTTGGATATTTATGCAATTCTGGATGATTTAGGATCCAAAAGAGGTTCTAAGGGAAACTGAAAGAATATCTGAGTTAATTGCTCGGACAAGAGTGATTACTGAACTGTCCGCGAAGAGAGAGCGCCGAGAAAGGGAGGAATCTATTCGTGAACAGGAGATTTTGCAGGATACAGGGCTAGGAAAATATCTTGATTGTCTTCAGCTCAGTCAGCGGACAGCGACCCCGGAGAATCCCAGCTGTTCACCCTTGGCTACAAGCAATTCTACCCGAATTCCAATATCGCCCGAGAAAAATAGCTTCTCGTTGGGGGATTCAATCATGACCCTTAATACGACATGTAGATAAGCAACAAAAATAGTCGATTACCTGTAGAAACAACCGACAACTCAAGTTGTTAGTCCAATGATTCCATAGTAACCATAATTCTTCTAAACAGGTCCTTTGATTCCGCCCAGTTCACTGGTAAAAGAACTCAGCCAACATCGCAACACCGTTGACGAAATTGATTCACCTAAACGACATTCATACTCAAGTCCAGCACTGACCCCAATTAGAAAAGCAGGCTATGGAATTAGAAACGACCCTGAAGACGGAGAATATGACGACGCAGCAGATGCTATAGCTCTAGCCACCGTGTCACCTATACATGTTCATTTAAAACGAGCACTTGAAGAGATTGAAAACACTCGTATTTCTAAGTTAGAAGATTCCATCCGTACGAAGGAGCAGCAATGGCAACAGTTTCAAAGAACAATAACTGAAAGGATGAAAGAAACTGAAGAGATAATTCCGACGAGATGATGAGAAGAGACGAGAATTGATTGCTATCAAATGGAAGAAAAATAAACTCAGCCGAGAACTTGTTATTGCAGAGAAACGAAAAGAACAGGAGCTCTACAATCAAATGAAAGACAAGGATTTGAAGACTCAGAAACAGCTTGACATCGACAGAAAACGAATAGAAAAGGAGAAGATAGAAGCTGAAGCACGTGAAGCCGTTCTTGTACTACAGAAAATAGCTGAAGCTGAAGAATCCCAACGACAGAAGAACCTTGAAAGTATTCAGGCTGCAAATGCAGCGTTAAAACTTGAAGAACAAAAACGACAACAGATTGAAGCGGAAAAGACCAAGACGGCAACCGATGAATCCTCCTTCACAGACCAGAGATTGCCTGAAGAATTTCGTGGAACTATTTTTTACTCTGATATGACTCGCTACATGGCTACTCAAGACCTTATTGAAGATTTGACGAAACGAACTGCTCATATAACAAGTACTTCTCCTCAGACAAAACAAATTTATCAAGACGGAATCAAAGTTATAAATATGCCTTTGAATCAAATTGGAGAGCATGATCTTCAAGCCAAAATAACACATTTCACAAACTTATTGTCTGGGAAACCTGTGCAGTGCCCTGGAATGAGAGCTCCGTTCGTATCTTCTGGTAAATCTTAGTAATAATATATTGTTCACATTATTTAAAAGGTATTACGCATTTTTACTTTTTACAAATATTTATGACTGAATTTTTCAAACAGCTGTCACCGATGGACATCTATTTATTATGAACAACCTTGCCTATCGCTTCGTCAAAAAATCCGAGGCAGAAGTGTCTGAAAATAAATTCAAGAATGAAAATTTAAATTATTTGGCTAAACTGGGAGTTTCACTCATCAAGACATTTCCAGAGTTTGGAAAAATTGTCCAGGCTTACTTCTACAAACTTTGTCCGTTCTTAATTCCATTCTGCTACCCCAGAGGGGACATGGATATTGAAATGTATGCTGCAGTAGTTGGGCATGAAATCAAAGTGCATGGAGCTACATCGGAGGCTGCTATCACGCAAGTTTTATTAGCCAGAATTACTGGGTAAGAGCCTATTTTGAACTCCACATTTTTAAAAAGTCGCAGTGTTGTTGTACAGCTAGTATTTAATGTTTTATCTTGTTTGAACTAATAGATACTGCTTTCTTTACGGCTTTATGGTGAAAAATTTCGAAGCCATGTCTACTAGGAATACTTCGGGTCTAAAAGACATGTGCTCTTTCTTCTCATCGGGTGAAGTTTGGTCCATTTTAGCGAAAACTTCTGTTCTAAGTGAGTCGAGCACTCAGCGGCATTTCGTCTTCCTTTTTTTGTCCTCAATGTTTTATGTGTACTATATTGCTAATTTCAGCACCCCAAATCGAAGTGACGGCAACAACAGTAACCAGTCTCTTGGAGAGTATGCGAGAATACCTGACCAGACGCTATCAATCCCAATTCATAAAAGCTCTTCATTTTCTGAAAAATCATTATATTCCCCGAATTCATCAAGCCACGCCACCCGGGAAAGGTGGATCACTGGCTCGCCTTGAACTCCTACTTCGCCAGCATGTAAAATAGACCTCCGTTATTGTGTACACAAATATTTAAATTGAAAAGATAACTTACTCTTATCCGCCCTCACCTCATCTTAGGAAAAAGTTTACAGAACATCTTATATTTCAATTATTCATTTTTCAATCCTCCGTTATTGTGTACACAAATATTTAAATTGAAAAGATAACTTACTCTTATCCGCCCTCACCTCATCTTAGGAAAAAGTTTACAGAACATCTTATATTCCAATTATTCATTTTTCAAAACAGACATGTTGATGAAATAAAATACTGATGTTACTTAAGATTAGTTTTTGTTGTTTCTTTTAATTTGCCGTAAATGTATTGTTAGTCATAAGAGTAATCAGTAATATATCGTTATTCTACATTAAATTTTATTTTGTTCAGCGTAATCTAAAATCGAGAAAACGATAGCTAGTTTTTAGCGCGGTACCGTTATCAATTTCTAAATTCGCTCAGATCAACCTTCCGTGGTGTTCCATAGGCAAATTGCTTTCCAAATTAGACGCCTCGTGTTCTTCGGGAAGTATTTCAATATTTAGCTCGTGATTCTCTTCCGTTGAATCTTGTGTCGTCTCAGAGGTGGTTACCTGAGAATAGCTGTCGAATTCTTCCTGAGAGAACGAAATCATACTTTCATCCTCTACGGATTCGGGTTCTGGTTCACCAAATTCTTCGAATTCTTCTTCACATTTCTGAGCTTCCAATAATTCTGGTTCTGGAACCGAAACAGCCTCTGCTGCTGGTGGCTGAGGCTTTTTTCGATTTCTGTTCCTTCGCCTCCTGGCCGCCTCAATATTCCTACTCTTATAAGCTCTGCGTCCTTCTTTAGTCAGGCTTGGCGGTATTCGTGTTACTCCAAGATTTAATAATTCTGCTGGGAGATCTTTGGTTGGATGCGCTTTGACAACGTGGTCACGAAGCATTCGTTTACGAAAGAATCCAATACAGACACAGTGAGGACACTTGTAAGGACGATCTCCTGTATGTCGTCTCTTATGCTCTCGAAGATTCATTTTGACATTGAAGAATTTTCCGCATATATCACATCCAAAGGGTTTGGAGCCGGAATGAATAAGTAGGTGTTGGGTTAGGTGGTATTTTTGTCGGAACGATTTGTCACATACCTGTAAAATGTACATCAATTCATCGGTCAGTCATCAATAAACATCAATTCAATTGAGTGACTGGAGTAAAGGTTGTACTTACGTCACAAGCATAAGGCTTCGCCCCGGTATGTACCAGGCTATGAGTGATCAATCCTCCACGCTGCGCAAATCCCTTGTTGCAGACTTCACACTTAAACGGCTTTTCTCCAGAGTGAGATCTCATATGAATCATTAGATAGTGCGGAACAGCAAAGCCTTTCCCGCAAGTTTCACATTCGAATGGAAGCTCACCTGTATTAAACAAAGCATTGAATTACGAATATTAAACCCTTTCCAATACTTTAAGGACTTTACAAAATCACCTACCGGTATGAATTCTAGAATGATAAGCTAGGATGCCCGAAGTGAGAAAAGACTTAGGACATTCAGGACACTGATAAGTCTTAGCAGCTCCGGAAGATGAGCATGAGCTATCGACTGGATCCGATCCTGACACAGAGCCTGACGGATTAACACTAATACTATTACCGGTTTCAACCTCGACTGATTCCAATTTCACTGGAGTCGATGTGACGTCCACAGAATCACTCCTGCAAGGCCAGCAACATCAAAACTTAGTGAAAATCGGACTTTACGGCATTTATACCTCAGTAATTTTAAAAAAATGGATGGATGATGAATACCAAAGTATTTTTGACTTACAGCTTTGGTAACTGCGTTCCATTTTTTGGAACCGGACTAGAAACTTCTTTCTTGAATTCACGCAGAGTTGTGAGCCTGGGTCTTGTATTCAAGGATCGTGCCAGAACTGCTGGATTTCGAGGACCAGGCAAATTACTTTCATAGATAGCTTTCCATCCTGTACAATGTTAAGCAGAGCAAGGCATGTTAAATTTTACACCAAAAGACTAAGAAATCTGAAACCGATAATAATGCTTGTTTTACTTTTTGTTAGTTGAACCCAAGGAGTCGACAGGGTAGTTGCTGTAGGGTCACCTTCGCTGGTATTGACTTCCGAATTTTCATTCTGCTGAGTAAATTCTTCTACCAAGTCAGGCCTGGTTCGTTCGAAAAAAGTTTTGGCACTTCGGAGTGCTAAGGAGTCCCTGAGTTTATCAAATTGCTTGTACAACAACTCGATTTTTGTCCCAAGGGCCATGAGATTCCCGACCTCTACAGTACACTCCTCACAAAACGGAAAGGCATCACTCTGATCAAAGCTAGTCCGCACACCCTCTGCGTCTGACATACCCATCATTAGGCAGAAATAATGCTTCAATTTCAAATTTACACTATTCAATTTCCTGGGATCATCCAATGGAGTGGTCTTCGAATTACAAATGATACAGTCGGAATATTCTGTTTCGACAGCAGATTCAACCAGCGGTTCTTCCGTAGAACTCTGTGGCAAAGGAACCTGGTAGACAATGCCATCATTGTCATACTCGGGTTCTGTTTCAGAATGAGACATGGCTTCCACTTCCACTTGGTTGTTGTCAGCCTCATCATTAAGGTCAATTTGACAAATAAACTCGATGTCACTTTCAGCCTTGTGCTCAATATGAGTCACAGTCGTCGTCTCATCATCATCACTGTTGCAAAGGTCGATGGATTCTGGATCTGAATCGACGTGTTCTTCCTCTGGATTCGGTTCAGGAGGAAGATCTTCTGGTTCAGACGCTGTAGAGTCTTCCTGTTCTTGATTATTCCCAGACCCATCCAGGTCAGGAGTAATAAATGTGAATTCTTCCCCTTCCATGGAGTGATAAGTTATTATTCTTTCTGGTTCAGGAACATCGTCTTGGCTCATCTCCTCAGTTTTCACCTTTGAGACCGTCGAAATTCTATCAGTGTCAGACGGGGTCAAGGATGCAGCTGAGGCAGACGTAATTTCCGTAGAAATTCCTCCTGATACATAATAAATAAGTACACATACCTGTTGAGCTTACGTAAGCTTAAAAAATTATATTAGGATTGAATTCGGAATTGCACAAATCACAATTAAGAGAAAATGAAGTTTACCTAATACTGATAAGGGTTCAGGAATGCCTGCCTTACTCGAAGATGAAGTACTAATTGGATTCATACTGATCGTATTAGCATTTTTAGTGAACTCCACCACCTTTATCAACTTTCCATTCGGTCCACGCACTAGTTTGATCAATCCTTTACTTAACGGCGGCGAAATGCGACTGGGATTCTTGACATTGGCGTCCATTCTGAATTTTAGCAGGGCATAAGAGGCATAAGAGTCCAAAATTCAAACTTTTACGAGATCTGGAATTAAATAAATAATCTATATCAGGGCGAGGCAGGTTAAAGGCATGTCGCAATTGCAAATATAATGGGCATTGTATTATGATGTATGATTCACGCGTCACTCCCCTCATACATAATTGTACATACAATACATGTTGTATGTATGGGGACTGGGGACACGTTTTGATTTATAAATTTTGCATTATTTCATGACTTACTATGTTGTCAGCCAAGTGTGTCACCTTATGATCTACCTGTATCCTATGGACTTACCACCCACCAGGTCGTAAACTATTGAACGGTGACTGGGTCATGGGTCACTGGCAACTAACTGTGTTGACTGTGTGATAATGTGGTAAGTGGTAAACACTACACTGCGCTTCGACACCGTAAACAAAACCCAAAGCTGACTCCCGCAACTGGATTTCAATGTCACTTCAGAAGACAGAGAGTAAGGCAGTCATAGAGAAATTCCTACTGTTTTTGATGATGGCGTCTGGCGGCGTCCGAAAAAAAATTGATCTTTGGGGAAAAAAACGCGTAAATGCAACAGAGCAAGCCAAGTACGGGCTCGTCAAGCGTGGCCACGACTCCCTGTCCTTAAAGCAGCCGAGCGAGCCCAACCCACGCCACGTCGTCAACTAGTTACATATATATTCCACATAAGTCACGGCAACATCAACCGCCAAAAAGTCCAATGATGTGTCATGGGTCATGGCTGAGTTGAAGGCATCAGGTGATTCGTTGCCCATGATACGGGCTCTGATTTTGAAAGAACCGCTGGCTTCCTTCAAAATCATATATGAGAACTCGAAGAGATCTCAGACAAGTATCCTTGTCTAGTGATTCGTCAACGGCTGTCTTTTAACGTCAAGGCCTAGCCTTTGATGAAGAGGAACGAACGCGAGACGCGACGCGACGCGACGACGTCTGACGCCTATATCTTATTCGTATTTTGACAAAATCCGTTGACTGTAATTTTGAATTGGATTTTTTAAAATTCCTAGATTTTGATTGCCCTTCTTAATTTATGGCAAATAGAGGGTATGAATACTAGCAGAGCTGCTAGCTGTTTAAAGTAATCTTGGACTTTATTGTATTGACCTGGTATGCTTTCTAAGTTCGTACCCCATTTTTTGTTCCCACTTCGCCACTGAAGGCAGGCAAGCGAGGGGGTTTCAATAAGGTGAAGATGGGGGTGTTTCATAAACTTGGAACATTTACGAGGTTTAAGGTGGGTACAAAAAACTATACTACATAGAATGAGGTGGGTACACTAAAATTAGAAATTCACCATGTGGTGGGTTTGTACAACAAAGGTCCAAGAGCTAACTATACTCTAACCCTGCTAGCTCAATATTTTGCTGAACAAAAAAGTCGCGTCTTGTTTGCATGCTTGACGTTCGACGTGTCATAACTTAATGCATCCAACCGGGTGGGTGAAGTACGCCGACGCCCGACGTGAAGTACGCCGACGCCCGACGTGAAGTACGCCGACGCCGACGCC
>VNWX01000327.1:0-24267 GCA_009869905.1 Ceratophysella communis | reverse complement strand
GAAGAACTCTTCTTTCAAGTACTCCTCTTCCATGTGAGCGTACTTCAACTTCTCCGTAATTGGAAGACTAATTCGTGCAAAAAATCAGACACCAAATTGTAGCTGATATCGGATCTTAGAACGTCGGCCATTTTATTGTGATTTCAAGTTAATCTGCTTACACTTTAGCCAATTTGGCCACAAATCCTGGAAACTCCGGATCCTCGTCTTCCTGAACATCCTCGTGATCACCGGTGAATCCTGTGTCAAGCAGCATCGCCTGGCTGGCCGACGGAGTACCTTCTTTTGACCCAGCTTGAACCTGTGATCGAGATAATGGCGATGCAAATATATGTCTGATGTGTCGGATAGACCTCATGACTCACCCTTCCATCTCCATCATCACCCATTGTAAACCCACCATCCTTTGAATCTTCTTTCAAATCCGCTGCAGTAGGTTTCACCAAATCTCCGTAATTATGACGAAAAACGTCAAAGTTAGCCGGTGCAACTTCCCCAATATTATGCATATACTGAGCAAATGCTTCCTTGGTATTATCCGAAAGTGTTTCGAAGTAAGGGTCGTTAAAGTCCACCTCGTTTTCTGGAACAAGTGGGACATAAACGCCATCGAAATCAGGATCATCTTCGTCCGAAGATAGTTGATCTCGGCATACTTCGTCAATGTTCATGAGCTTCACCGTCTGATACTTCTTCTCCGTTTCCCAAGGAAATTTGTACGTGAATGCAGGTAACTGGAAATTTAAAGCATTTCAAAATGCACAAACTATCGACGTATACGAGTAAGTACAGGTTATGAAGCATTGTGAATTACAGCGGCTTCAATCTCGCGTTCTCGTTGCTCCATTTTGCAAATGGTTCGATCCAGTACAAAGTTCTCGGTCTTGAGAAATTCAATTTCGTTGTAAATTTTCACCAAGGCTTCCTTCAGGCGTGTAATGCTCATGGCTAAGAAAATTTGGTTGTCATTAACGAAACTTCAGCCTCAATCACATTATGAAAAATCGTACTAACTCACTCTTCAATTTGGACTTAGGGATCCCCCCTTCGACATCCGGAAGTGAGATTCGTCTAGGCCCACCATGTCCATCATCTTCTTCGGCTTCCGACTCCTCTTCGTCGGATTCCTCTTCTTCGCCGTGGTGCCGTTTCTTACGACGGAATCGTAGAATGGTTCCCGACGGTGTGACAGTTTCAACGGACTCTTCTGAACTGGATTCCGACGACTCGAACTCCGCGTAGATTTCATCAATGAGGCGCTGAGGAATTAAATCTTCGTCCCAGTCATCGGTTCCGTAGTTTGGAAGAAGGTTTCCGTATGCACTCATCGAAAACTTTTTCATAACGGCAGGGTCAGTTTCCTCGACCGGTGCAGGAACTTCGACCGGAGGCGGCGGAGGTGGCGGTGGTGGGGGCTCAGGTTTCGGCGGTGGTGGAGCGACCTTAGGAGCAGCTTTGTTGGATACATTGGCAGGTGGTTTCGCTGGTGGCTTTGCTGGTGGTTTGGCTGGGGGCTTGACCTTGACTGCGCCGGGCTTACTGGCCATGATTAAGCTTTACGCTACGGAATAGTTACGAAATATCTGTACGGTTATGATTGCGTAGGCTAAAAAGTCAAAATACTGCAAATATTTTATTCTATGGTTAAAATTCAGTAGAATTATGAATTTCTCTGGCAAGAAATTGCTGGTCTAACAATGTTTGGTTTAGTTACATAACGCGCTGTGTTTCGGAGAAAGCCATGACAATAACGATCTTAAACCTTAAACTAGGTACATGGTAAGAGTGCGCTATTCCTGGGAAATAATGCCGTGAATGCTGAAATATTCAAATCGCCCAATGGTAAGCTCATATATTGCTTCTTTATTTCGTGAAATTATACTGGAGCATTACCAGGTCAGAATTCTGAGTAATTGGTCCAAACGGACAATTTGTGCAGGTGTACCGTAACCACAATTATTCTGGAGACGAAGACTCATCCTCCATCGAAGTCGAGGACTTTGTCACCTTGTCTATATAAGCTTGTAAGCGTTCTTGAGGAGTTCTCATTTCTTCAATGCATTCCTCGAGGGCTGAGATGATTGGAGACGTGCAATTTGGATGCTTGCTGAGTTTCCGAGGCTTGGGACGGAGAGCTGACTCCGGAATATCTGAAACAGAAATAGTATTTAGATGGACAATGGTGGTTCGGAATTCGGAAGATAATGTAAGCGGCTTGCAAAGTGAAAGCATGGTGAAAGCGTTCCTATAATTTAGTATTGTTCAAGAGGACATTGAAGTAAGCTCAGATTCGACGTTAATCGAGAAGTATACGGCGAAATTAGCTAGAGAAAGCGATCCTTGAAATGTCATTGAAATAATTCAGGGTGAAAGCCCGGTAAAAGATGCCGACCTATAAGCAATAGCCCAGACCGAAACCTGAACTAGATGACGTCAAATCAATGTGAAAGCAAACTTTCATGCTGAGTTTTCTTACTGCCTTGCCCCCTTGTCCAAGGATGACGATGGAGCTGAGTTGAAGAAAGTCGTGAGAGCGGGTCAAATACGAGTAAGTTTTTGATAATAAACCGAACTGCCGGGGGTACGACACTCCATTCAGAACCTGACAAAACAAGGTTCACGTTAGAACAAAATTATTTTTCAAATGAGGGAGGATATTTAGTATTTGGAGATTACCTGAAAGTGTGACATTGGAATGAATTTGTCGCCATTTGACTTCTCGTTTGGTTACACCCGGAAAGGGCTCTTGTCCCATTAGGCAAATGAACATGATGACTCCCAAGGAGAACATATCACACTTTTGATCGTACGGTACTTTGTCCAGCACTTCCGGAGCTATACGAAAATGTATGACTAATGTAGTTATGCTTGTTGAAGTTACCGATTTTCGATTCCGTAATTCAATGCTTATTATTACCCATGTAAATAGGAGTACCACAGCAATTTGAGAACAGTTTGGTTGTACCGGGGTGACCACGACAGGCCGCAAGACCAAAATCGGAAAGCTTAATTTCCCAAAAGTACGAGTCCCCGATCTCACCGCCGGGATATGTATTGCAGAGGATATTGGTCAGGGTCAAATCACGATGAGCAATTTCTAAAAGAGAAATAATTTCTCTTAAATGGTTTCACCATTACATGATGCAACAGTGTTTCACTACACTGATTTTCAGCTAAAAACTTACCGCTGCTATGAAGGTACACTAGGGCGTTGGTCACTTGACGAACGACATTTCGGAGTTCTTCTTCGGTCAATGTGTGCAGTTTCTCCAGAATTGAGTTTAGGGTATGGTTGCAGATTTCGAATATCATGTAAATGTTCTACGGATAAAAAATACACACAGTCAAGTCAAGCAGATGGATCTAATTTATAAACTCAATAGTTTACCTTGGGCGTTTGATAGACGTTGATAAGTTGAATAATATTCTTGTGTACACAGACGCCTAAAAGGCTGATTTCACGCTCGGTCACTCTCTGGCGTTGTTCGTAGCTTGAGTCAATCTAGAAAAGAGAAAGTTTAGATATTAGAAGCTTCGCATATGCAGTGCCTCGGTGAAAGCGGAGAAGGAGCGGTCATTGAGAGACCAAGTGTATTAGCCAACTCGCAAATGTTAGGATTTGCTCAATATTAAGGTAACTGATCATATCTGGTCTGAATCCAACCTTACCTAAGTTGGAGTGGTCGCATCGGAATGTTGTGTATCAATTCTCGGGTTAAATTATCGTTTTTCGTTTTACATTAAATTAATGTTGTCATTTAAATAGGCTGGGCACAAAATTGAAGTAGTTTTCAAGCTAAACTTACAGTAACTCTATCAGTAATCTTCATCGCCCGCTCCCGACCCGTTACGAGACACTGTACTTGATAGACGCATCCAAAAGCTCCTCGTCCGAGCAATCTTCCAATTTTGAAATGCTTTGTAATATCATACTGTGGACCCTTCAGGTTATCCACGTAGCGCTGAATATTTTTGGGGTAAAACCCTGATCGACTGTTTTCATTCCAAATTGATGGAATTTTATAATTATTCTCGCCCATTTTGCTAACCTTATTCTTACGTTACAAAAAGTGAAAAAAATAGGTCCTAGAGGCCCAGTAGAAAGTAAAATCTACCGCTAAAACAACGAGCTATGGACTACTTTCGACTACAAAAAATAACTTAAAATCGTATTTTGGAAACATAAATTCTAAAAAACACGTACACCATTTTCGCTGAACTTCGTATAAACAACATACAAGCACAAGCGCCGCTGCTGGAAGCAATCATTGATAATCGTCACACCAACTGCATTTACGTGCCTGAAAAATACTAAAATTATAAGATTTTATTATTGAGAACAAAGCATGTACCAAGTACAAGTACGTCAATGAGTAAAAACGAGTACGAAATTGAGAATTGCTTACATACTACTACAATTATAAATATTACTACATGTACATGAGATCGTAGTCCTGCGTAGGCCCATAGCTATGGAGCGTCGAGATCAGGTGAACTATAAAATCCAAATATACTTTGGCTCGTAGTGAGCGGAGTCAGACTAGACGAAAGAGTGTCACTTTTCTGTGAAAGCGGAGGTCGTCCAGGTTCTAAATCACGTGTAAAACGAATTATTAGACATACGGAGAGTGCAGATTCATGAATCCCAGGAAATAATAATTAAAAGTTAGGGTTTACTTCTTCCGCGAATTCCTTGATTTGCTGGTCCAATGGGTTTTATTCTGGGTCGTCCGCGAGGTCTCATTCCATCTAAATTCGTAAAAATTATTAATTGCTGGCTATTGAGCCTGCGTTTCGAAACTGACCTTCGGGAACTCTGTAGCATAAAACTGAGGAAAAATATGGCAATAACTTAAAAAAACAAATAAAACACGAACCCTCATATTCACGGGTTGTGACAACGCGAACTCTAGTGGGTGGCCTACCCCGTTTACCCTGCCCACGCCCTAATTTCTTGGGCCGTTTGGGTACAACACAATAACCTTCATCATTTTCATAAGCTGTATCTGCGGAACAATAGTGCAAACCAAAAATAAAGAAAGGCATATAAAAACAAGCTAAACAGATAAACGAGAACGAAACGAGATAAACAAGTAAAATGCTTCACAATCCATTCTACATATATTCAAGTTATGGTCTCAATTTAGCAAACTGGCATCATTGACAGGGGTAAAACTTTTTTAATAATGGGAATGGGTTCCACCATCGCCCTAACAGTTGACTTCCGCAGTGCTTTACTGTAAATCCATACCTGCTGTCCAATCCATTATGCCTGTACTGGTACTCGGACCACCGTCAACAGAGTCAATATCGTGAACCAAGCTCTCTTCAGTGTCACTGAGTTCTATTTCATCTTCATCTTCGTTACCGGATCCGAATTCCTCAATTTCTGTACAAAATTCTTCCAATACCTTCAGAAGGAATGATCAGATTTTAAAAACTGGTAGACACCGAAAATATTTCATTAAAGATTGAAAATCCCGTAGCCTTACTTCACTTTGTGACGGTGAAAAATCCCCACTTCCATGCAAAGATGATGCAACGATTGACCCGGCTTCCTGCTGTAAAAGTTCAATGCTCTTATGCTTCTTTAAAACGGGAAGAAACTTTACTGGGCAAACCTGAAATGAAGTACCGAATAATTTAGATAAGCATAAGAACGTCAAAGTAACAAGTAACTGAATTTCTTTTGCATGCTTAAGTCAAACATACCTTTTTTATGGGTGAAAGCGACAACTTTCTCTTTCCTGAATTTAGCTTTGCTTCTGAATTCCTGATATGATCTGATATCGCCTTTTTCTCCGCTTGTTTCTGCCGATCTATTGAAGAGTGTAAACGTGTTAAAGCCAATGCGATTCTCATCTCGCGTTCAGAAAACATCTGAATCGAATCCCAACTTACATTTTCTCTCCAACTCTTCGTCATCCAGTAGCAGGGACACAACTTCTCTTGGCTTCAATGCATCGGATCCGGATCTAAAGCTTTCTCCACTGATGACCATACGTTGAATCTAAATAGAACAGAAGGTAATTTACAATAGGAACACAGACTGTGTTCGGCGATATTTTCCGTTCATACCTCATTTTTCTCCTTGGCCCTTTGTAAAATCCTTTCTTCGATAGTCCCTTTACAAATGAGACGATAAACTGTGACTTGTTTCGTTTGACCCACACGATGAGCTCGATCCATGGCTTGTTGATCTACCGTTGGATTCCAGTCGATATCATAAAAGATTACCTGGAAGCAAATAAAATAGAAGACTAAGAATTTAAAGTTTTTGGCAATTTAAATAGTTATTTAAAAAATGTAGGCTCTGCTCCTTACCGTGTCAGCAGCTGTTAAATTAATTCCTAAGCCTCCAGCTCTTGTTGAGAGCAGGAATATAAATATATCCGATCTTGTTTGGAAGTCTGCTACCATATCTCTTCTGTCAGAAATTTTTGACGACCCGTCAAGGCGAATATACGTCCACTTCCGATGACTCAAGAATTCCTGTTTTAGTTTAAAATATGCCGTTGTAATGACATCATAATCAGAGTGTAAAGTAAAAGACATATTTGTAGTCATATGATGTCGAAAATCTTACCTCCAATATGGTTATCATTTTTGTCATTTGGGAATAAATGAGAACACGATGACCACCCGCTTTCAGTTCCTTGAGCAAACCATCAAGTACGCTCAACTTTCCTGAGTCGCTGACGAGTATTTCTTTGTCTGTAAAAGTAGAAGACAGGTTAAAATTAAAGGCTTTTAATTTAAATTTATCCTTACAATATTTTATTTATACAAAACTTACCAGGAATTATTAATCTCGACCATCCCTTGTGCGGTGACAGGGCAAGGATCCCACCTTCAGGATTGTTAGTTGAAAAGTAACTTCGTTCCATTTTTGGAGTCCCAGTCAATGTGCATGAAAGCCCTTCGGGAGTTGAGCAAAGTTCATGAGATTTGAGCCACCAGTAGGCACTCTGATCATGGAAATGAACTTCCCGTCCTCCGCTGCTCACTTTCGGACACAACTGACAGATGAATGACGGATAAGGAGTTGGGACCAGTACACGAATACTTGGCTCTTTGGAAGTGTGGATAAACTCTGGCAGTAATGGTTGAGCCTGGTCCTGAAAGTAATTTGAAAATAGATAAAAGCTGCATAAAGAACACGGCATGTAAAATAATATAATTTCGGTTGTGTTTTCTTACCTGCTGCATAGCGGCTGGGAAAGCCTTTCTTGAACGCAAGGAGCGATGCTCAATTGTTTCAGGCATCGAATATATTTTTTGGTCTAGTAAAGCGTACGCAGGAGAGCTAAGAGATACAAAAACTAAGTTTCGTAGAACTTCACTGTCATTAATACTGGTGAAAGAAGTTGCACGATCACAGTCTAAAAGGAAATCCGAGTGTCTTAAATGCAAAGACCCTGGAGAAGCTGACTCTCCATATCGTCTGATGCGATGAAGTTGTTCTTGCTTCCGGTAGGATTCAAGAATGTGTTTCCACCTGCAAAATGATTTTAGATGTTTGCCCATTTTTCACCAATTTAGTAGGGAGTAAATGCGAAACGAACCTGGCCAATAAACCGCCGTATATGATTTCATTCAGTTCGGCAGGACTCAAATCTGAAAATTTCATCCACGACCATTCTGAATGCACTGAAAGATGCGAATTTATACTTAAATCTTGAACACTTTGTGGTTTTTGACGACGGAATAGAGCTTCGTGAATACGAATCGGATTGAAAATGCTTAGGTCATTTTCGAGTAAGCGTCGTTTGCTTGGAAGACTCAAATGCAGTAAACCCTCTCGATACAATAGTTTAGGATAAACGTCTACAGCTCGTTTTACAAAGAAAGGGCTTTCGACTTCTCGTTTCTCAAATAAATCGGGATGATTGCAAACCTGAAAATATCTAGTGGTAACTCAACTCTGTGTGAAAAAGATTAACAGCTATAATGAAATATTACCAAACCTTTCGGAACTGCATGACTAGATTCATTAGATTGGTTGTTTCGTGTACAGATGTATTTGAGTTTGTTGAAGATTTTATTAGTTCCTCTATCCGAATTTTCTTCTTGATGCCTAAAAGTACAATAATTAGATTAAACGATAAAACAGCGCAACCAAACTGCATGAATTAGACTAAAATCTTTATATTCACTCACCCATATAAAAATTCAACTGCCTGGAAGTTAGCGGACAGTACTTTAGAATTTCGATTTTATCAGAAAGCTCATTTTCGACGTCCTTCTTGATTCTTCGAAGCATGAACGGTTTCAGAATCATGTGCAGTCGACACAGGTGTTCTGAAAATATTTATTAGTTTGAAATGAGTACACAATTCAAAATTTTATTTACCATCACATACTTTCGTCTATGAAATTTCGGTTTTCCGCATGTGCTTCAATGTCCTTGGAGAACCATTCATTGAACTCGTCATGAGAATCAAATAGGGATGGCATTACGAAATGAAGAAGTGCCCAAAGTTCTCCCATTGTGTTCTGAATTGGTGTACCGGTGAGAAGCAAGCGATTTCGACAGTTGAAGCCCAGTAAAGATTTCCAACGGGCACTGGAGATAAATAAACATAATATTGATAAGAAAACAGGATCCATCGTACGTTTATCAAGCCTAGCCGCTGTAAATGCTGCCAAATACCTAGTTGTACTCTTGATAGCCTGAGCCTCGTCCAATAACATATATTGCCATTTGAAGCGGTTAAAGTATTTAATATCCGTTACAACAATTTGGTATGAAGTGACCACCACATGGAAGCTAGTGTCTTTGGAATGAATCCCAGAATGCTGCCAGCATTGCCGAAGAATCTTCCGTTCCTGCCGGTAATTCAAATTGATAATTTCTCGTGGAATTCCCAGATATGCACAATTTTTGACAAAAAGGAATATAAGCTACCTGTGGATTCCCCCAATAAGGAACTACAGTTAGTTCTGGAACAAATCTCTGAAATTCCTGTTGCCAATTGTGGAGCGTTGAGGCTGGACCAATCACTAGAAACGGACCCCAGATATCGTAAGATTCGGCAATATGAGCAAAAAATGCAATGGATTGGACGGTTTTTCCGAGTCCCATTTCATCAGCAAGTATTCCATTGATGCCCTAGATTAATTAGAATGCATTAAAATTCAAATTAGGGGTTGACAAATTATGTTAACGCTAAAAAATTACACAGGCGTAAGTACCACACACCTGACTGAACAGATTGACCAGCCAATTCATTCCACGAAGTTGGTAATGTTTTAGTGTTCCCACGAACATTTTAGGCTGAGGAAATTGTGCTCCTTTAGTTGAGTCAGGTTCAAGTCTTAGTTCGTCTAATAAAAATGAACATGCAGTTTTAATTATCCTAGGAAATAGTATAAGGGGGCCTAGAATTATACTAGTTTATATTAATATCAGCTTACTCTTAAAGCTATCTAAATCGGAGTTGAACTGTGATGCCTTTGCTTTATGATTCTTGAGTGCAATATCAACGTTCTGCCTCACTTTCTTCTTCATTTCCTCGCTGTAAAACCAGATTTATCAATTTAAATCATTACAATAAATCTTGTTAGAAAGACTCCAAACCCGCACCTGTCGTAGTCATCAATAGCGGCAAGCCGTGGACTTCTGCTTTCATCGAGCTGGTTCATAATCACACTTTCATCTCTCCCAGGAAGAGCAACCCCCAGTTTCTTGGACATAAAGTGGGCATATAACTCCGTTTGGGTGATTAAAAAATTAAGTTTCCGCTGCTGCCTCTTCGCTTCCAGGAGTTCCATGTCCGTTTTTCGCCTCTCTTCTACCTCCCTATCCTTCCTTCTTCGATTTTCCTTCTCCGCTCGATCTGCAACCTTCCAGTAAGCCTGCATTTCACGCGTTAGTTTCTTGGCTCTTCCAACTGACTCTTTCGCTAGTTTCTGCAACTAAATTCAGTTGAGAGAAATATATTACTATTAGTATTAAGTTGGAATCCGCAAGGAGTAAGGACACATTGAAACAGAGTGTCATGCTGGATTAGTTATTACCTGAAGTGCTTTTTGACGGAGATGCTTGGAGCACGCTTGAGCCAACCGTTTCTTTATAATTAGCATTTCTTTGTGCGTATTACTTCTTGAGCGTTGAGTCTGCGAAGAATAATAAATAAAGAGAAGTAGAATAATAAAAGTGATGGCTCCGGCGTATTAGTATTGGAATAGTTTGCGATCCTCATCCTGATCAAAAGATCGGAAAATCTATTATTAGCGAAATTAATTCGTTTCAGTCGCCCTTACCTTCGCAATGTCCTTCTTACACGTAAGAATGTAGAGTCTCTTTCTCTTGAGATTCATCATTTCAACCAATTTGGCCTGTTGTTGAGGCGAACTTTTTCTAATTCTAGAAACTAAGCTCTCACTACTGCTGCTTCCCTTATCTCTATCTTCACCGCAGGGAAGATTGGACGTTGAATGAACAGAGGAGCTGGGTGCATTGACGGAAGAGGCTGGAGATTCTGACATTTC
The DNA here is from genome assembly GCA_009869905.1 of Ceratophysella communis. NCBI lineage: Eukaryota > Metazoa > Arthropoda > Collembola > Poduromorpha > Hypogastruridae > Ceratophysella > Ceratophysella communis. The sequence continues at coordinate 13,773 of VNWX01000327.1, read as the reverse complement.
ATCCGTGTCAAATTTGAAGTAAGGTTCCAGAGAAATGGCCGCGTTGGCTGTGATACTCATGTACTCACTTAGACTATCATCGTCATCTTCCTCACTCTTTACGTCCGCCTCGAGATTCCTTTCATTTTTGTGCCCCAGCTCCGCTCTCAAGTTTAAATTCATCTGAGCCGGTTCATTCGCTTGTCCGATACTGTTCGGAAAACTCTTAACATTGTCAGCAGCCGGATTTTCAGTTTCGGCCTTGTGTTCTGAAGCTGATTCTTGAATAATTTTAGGTTCAACTTCCGTCTGTGGGGCTTCTGGAATGGGTACATTAATGGTAGGATTGCTCGGTGCTGGTGGATCTTCTTCTCCACGAAATAGTTTCAATTCAGACTTGTCGTTCTGGTTTGGAGATAATTCGGTGGATTTGCTAAGTGGTAACCCGGGAATTCGATTTGTGCTTCTCAACAGCTTGTGTCTTCTTTTCTTGCTTTTACCAAACTTCGACTTACAATTCCGACTGGAATTTAGGATGGACAAAATGTCTTCCGGTGAGTCAAGCCCCTGTGCTGGCTTGTCGAGAAACTTTCGCAATTCCAAGTCTGAAATTTGAGTTAATTCGGAGTCCTTTTGATCCTCATCCCCATCATCCTCGTCAGCGGAGGAGTCTGAGGAAGAAAATCCAAGAAGTGAGGAAGAATAATCCGAAGAATTCGTTGAGAATGGTGATGACAGTGGAAGAGCAGTGTTCGACGCAGAAGGAGCTGCATTTTCGGTTACACCCATCGGTTCTATCTTAAATATAGACCTTGAAGAAGACGACGAATTTTCATTCAAATTTAGGTTTAGCGTATGAATTGCTTGAGAAATGCCTGGATATTTGATTTCTTCGATCTTAGGTTCAGGAAGGGGTTGCTGGGGGTTGAGGTTGAGGATGTGTTCGTCGGGTTCTGGCTCACTGGAATCCGAGTCACTGGGCAGAAAAAAATGAGAGGATTATAAAACCTCAGTTGGTCCAGTTAAATACAGGTTTTGTTTTTGAGTAAAACTTACCTTGGATTTTGTGCGAAGAGTTCCTTGAGATAATTCAGGTAAGCTTTCAAATCCAGTGCCTTCCTCACTCTATCTTCATAGCTCAGTTCTCCGTTTCCGCTCTCCATTATGAAATTGGCATGATTGTGTGGCAAGACCTCAGCAGGGGTCGGGCTGTGGTTCTGATGATTCCACATGTCCAGTTGATTCTCTCTCATTGAAGAGGCAGGGCTGCTAAACTGTACAATTCAAAGGAATCCTTTTGAACCTGAAACATGAACATCATAAAACGCTTTAGCTGAGGAATTAATTAGTAAGTGTATCATGTATCCTTTAACTCTGAACTCATGAAACAAACCTGATGGGTTTTCACTTGTTTAACATTTACGATTTACAATTTAGGTTTCAAAATTAGGTGACGAAAGACAACAACCATAGTTGATTCATAATCGGTGCGTTACATAATATATTACTAATTACTGTATACCAAGTTAGCAATAATTTGAAATTCTTACCTCATCAAATTGAAACACACACAGTTGATGTTGACAGTCAACAATGGAAAAGTTAGTGTAATTTCTTTACAATCCCGTCATAAATGCCACAGGACACGCTAATCTACGCTACGACAATAGCCACTAATTACTAATGAAAGAACTACGCTTAATAGATACGTTAATTGCTTGTGGTTAGTACTCGAGTTTGAGCTGAGTAAAATTACACCGCGCAGTTAATCCTGAATGCCATTCTTTGTAGATAGATAAAAAAAAGATTTTTTATAACCCGACACAAACAGAGCTCCCGGCACTTCATAAAGCCCATCCGTCGCAGAGCTTAGTCGAACAACAACCCTAAATGGAGCCAAAAGCAAAAGTTTTTTTTTTCTAATTCTAATCCAACATACCTATTCGATCTTATAATTTACAATTAACCAATTTGATATTATTGTGATCTGTTGCAGTGCATAATTTTGGAAGTTTTGCCCATTCAATACAAATTACAAACAACAAAGCACTCAATTCAAGTGGCAAATTATGTCTGAAGCAAGCCATATACCTCGTGAATTTATTACGTTCNTACAAATTACAAACAACAAAGCACTCAATTCAAGTGGCAAATTATGTCTGAAGCAAGCCATATACCTCGTGAATTTATTACGTTCACGTTGACAAGTTAGGTTTAGAATCGATTTAAAATGGGACTAGGCTAGGACTAGACTATAAAATAAACGAATGTTCGCTAGTTTTGTTTCTGTGTTCTGTGCACCAGGAAAATCCAACCCAAAAATGCCGTTCTGCATATTCATAATGTAATGAGCGAGCTCCACTGACACCCATTTATTGATACGCTTTCCCTAGAGTATAAATTCCTAGGCCAGCACAAAGTGTAAATTATATGTTCTCTGTCTACTGTTTGCTAGTTTTCATTTGTTATAGTTAGCGAATGATGAAAAGCGAAATGAAAGTAATTATTCCTTCAGGTTGATCCAATTTTCTTGAACTCTCTTGAAGGCAAGACTCATTTTTGATCCAAAGCTTTCAGCTTTTCCACCAGGATAGCAAAAATTTGTAAACGGCATCTCGTCGTCCTTGTACGTCATTCCCACGTTTTCGATTATATTCCTCATCTCCTCTTGGGCTGAAAACACTTTGATATTATTCCACTGTAGTTTTACTGTTTCGTTTGCAACATTATATCCCATATCCTGAAAACAAATCAAATCTGTTTCAGATCCGATTTACATGTTTAATTTTTTCATAATGTTTTTTTCTTACGTAATCAACTGTGAGATTAACATCAACGAGGAAATTCGCAGCTACTGCAGGAGTGTCAATAAGGCAAACTATCCATGCATACTCCAGAACGCCGGTTTTAATTTGGAATAACTTAAAAGTGAACTCCTCCCCAGCTCCACACACATGGAATAGACCAAAGCACGTATCCATCTGTTCACCTAAAAATGGTAAATTGAAAATGACTACATTTTGAATTTTAATCTTTAAGTTTCCGCATTGTTGTAGAACGTAGTGCACATCTGAGACTGAGAGTAAAACAATTAAATCCTGGTTTACCAGCCGATTTTTCTAAATAAATCGGGGTCATATAATTCCATAATAGTTAAAAACGGATGAAATGAAAATTTAAGCTAAAAATATACCATTTCGACACAAACTAAACTGTCTGATCACTTATCGTTATCACTCTGGAAAATTGGCTGAAACTCATGAAATGGCGTGAATATAAAATTTACCTTTCATGGGGACCGAAAACCGTTCCGAAGATGGAAACCCCAAAAGCAGACTTGAAAAGCCGAAGTTACTCTGGTGATTCTCAATCATATGAAGTGCAGCTGAATTTAAGTCCAATAACTCAGTGCAGTATGGACATTGCCAGACACTGTAAAAGGCAAACGAAACTATTAGCTATTATATAAAGGACGCACATAAAACAATACGAGTAGAGTAGCTTATGAGAAAATAGGCTTACCGATAAGTACATTCCTGCTCCACATGTGCCAAGTAGTTTACTCCCGTCAAAATTTCAGGACACCCCAATTTGGTGTTGGCGGCATTTGAAGTCAATTTTGGAAATCATACTTGTATATGATCGATTCAGGACCGATGATAATGGTCCGGGCACCCGACAAGATGGACAAGAGGGTGGTCCAACAACAATTGGTTTTGGAAGATGCTTCGGTCTTTCATAGATTCTAACGATACAACTTCGACAAATAAGGTGTCCGTTTTCACAGCTCAAGAAGGGTGGAAAACACAAGTTTGTGCAGACTGGACATTCCATGCTTTGGAGAATTGCATCGTAGTACGGATCAACCGGAGTGGTTTCTTTGCTAACAATACGAAGCGGAAAATCCTGGTACACTAGAAGAATTAAATCCAAAACGTAAAACATATATAATCAAGAGAGTATAATGAGATGATATGGGATCTAGTATATCAGCTATCAGTAGTATTCCCAAACGTAAAGGTTATCTTACAATCAAGATTTGTGAAATATTTCAATAAAGTTGGAAGTTCTTCTTCGTCGAAAATCGCAGGTGACCGGATGATGTCAATCACTACTACTCCGTCTGGCATTCGGGTAAGAGTTCCAGTTCCTCCATTATCAAGCACAATTTCTAAGATGTCATTAATTTCATTTCATCAGTAAACTCAACTCAAACTCATCTAACCGAGAGGGTTGATCTGCTGCTCCATCGATTTACGGTAGAATAGAATACAACCAGGAAAATAGAATAATTAAAACGGCGCCCTGCATATTTTTCAACTTGATTATTAGTTTCAGCGTATTTGGCGCCTGTACCAACATACTACGTTATACACCGTTGTCGTTTGTCGTTTCCTATGCGGAATCCCAGAATATGACCACGTGTTTGACTTATAAGATCTAGATGTAGATCTGTCTTGAGTCAAATACAAACGTGGAATCGAAAATAAATACCTGTGTACTAAATAAATCAACCCGGAGGGGAGGGAGATGGAAGATTACACTGAATACAAAATTCTGCTGTACCTGTTGCATAGGTTGCTCGACTTCGGCGGTCTCGAGAATCTTGATCGCTTCCAGCCTCAGGAGCATCATTTGCTTGGGAGTTGGAATACCGACTTAGATACTGCCCACTTCGTTCGGCTTGCACTTGTGCACGTTCCCGAGCTTCTCTTGCAAGCTGGTCAGCTCTTGATTTCCGATTAAGATGCCGTAATCGAGGATGAATCAACCAAATGGGTTGGACTCGAATCCGCTTAAATTCTGCCGAATGTTTCAATATAAGGCGTGACAATGGCGAGTCTGTGCCGCATCGATCTTCCCGGTCGAAATGGCGTCGGACCACCTAGTAAATCAATTCATTTCATACCATAATAGATCACAATACTCGACTACTCGAGCATCTGGCACATGGCACACCGACAAATAAGTTGAAATTTTTTGAAAACCAGTCAAGTCTCAAGCCCATAGAACTATGCCACTACTCTTGTGGGTCAGTGGACCGATCATCGACAGCGACATCCGAACCACGTAGGCCAGAGCAGAGGCTACGTGCTACGTGACGCAGGACGCAGCCTCTGCTGGGCTCTATCGTATCGACAATCATTTTTGGACGGTGATAGTCGATTGCCGTTGCCGAGGACATACAACACTCAACGACATGAGCATAAAATGTCCTGTCGTCAATTGCAAATTGTACAAAATTGCGTAACATAAACTTATTTAGTTGCCTGGATACTAAGTGAGAAGACGTTTACCTGTCCAGCAGGGTTCATGGTGCCCATGTACAGTATGTAATGGAGTTACAGGTGACAGGTTTTACACAAAACGAGACGTTCAATGATGCCGATGACGTCGACGTAACACGTATGACGTATGTAGAAATAGATGAATCCCGAAACCGAAACCTGCGGTCTTGCTTTCACAAAGTACAACTAAAATTATAAAATAAAAGATATTTACAGTACTATTGTACTATGTATTAAATTAATGATTGTACACCAAACACTTATTACGGTTGAAGTAAACAATTTGCGCCGATTGCCGCCTCCCAGCGGAGCCTCTTGTGTTGTCTTCTATTGTCGCCTCCGAGATTCTGTAAAGGGAGGCGACAATATACCGTTAACATACAGCATGGGAGGTGATGGAGGCGACAACGGAGTGATGCCTCAAGAGGCGGCAATATGATTGATACACGGGAGGCTCCGCTGGGAGGTGACAATCGGTTCAAATGGTTTACTTTAACCCTTATTACACGAGTGACGAGATGAGGCGAGTCATTCTCATTAAATCCAATGCAAAGCAACTGGACTGCGTGACGTTTGTTAAATGCATTGAGTCGTCGAGCAACGAGCAATGCATTGCAGATACAACATACGTGACATTACCTATTATGTACATGCAACAGCAAAACAATAAGAATGTTGAATGTACCTGAAAAAATCGTCAGCTGTCAGCTGTCACTGTTGAATTGTGACGTTATTGCGGCTTTGTTGACCAAAAACACTTAGATACTTATGGCTTACCACGGCGGGCGGATGTTGGCCAAGTGTGAAGAGTTCATTCGTTGGACAACTCCCTGATTCTCGATCTCGACTTTTGACGACGACGAAACTTGAGTTACTGATCAAGTAGTCAGTAGTAGTGGTCGCAGTCGAACGAAATAGTGTGTGGCTTGTGGTTGTTGCGGCGGCCGTGCGTGCGTGCGTAGCGTAGCGTACGTATCTAATTCTAATGTCCGATTGCCGGTGGTGCGGTGCGGTGGTGCTGCGTCTGCGTCTGTCTGTTCGAGATAAACCTCGCGAGTGAGGCCTGAGGCCTTCTAAAATGCGAATGAGAGGGTATCGAAATTCCATAATAGGAATACAAAAAAAAAACGCTTAAGGTAGTTTTCTATAGTGCTAAACTTCCGTGCTAAACGTGCCCGCCACGCCACCCTGACCTTATTTCTAAATCTTCCAGATCGAGTGATAATGATAATGTCATTTTAAAGCCAAATTCCCAAATATTTTAATCACGCTACCTATATGTATTTATGTTGTATGTAGTTGCAATAATCTTCGACAAAAATTGATTTTTAACTAGACGAAAATTTGGCTTAACCTATGAAAAAATACTACTCGGTTGATAAGGAATCTTAATTTTAAAACGTCTTTGGATCCGCACCCAGATCGAGTGATAATGATAATGTCATTTTAAAGCCAAATTCCCAAATTTTTTAATCACGCTACCTATATGTATTTATGTTGTACATATGTAGTTACAAGTTGCAATAATCTTTGAAAAAAATTGATTTTTTAACTTGACGAAAATTTGGGTTAACCTATGAAAAAATACTACTCGGTTGATAAGGAAAGGAATGCGATGAATCTTAAGCTTTTTATAACATATTTTAATCACTTTAAAACTTAAACGTGTACTTAATTGAGTGGTAGACGAACTCCCGTGACACTATTACTATTATTCGTCAGATGTATGTTATTGTTTGTTTGACTCCTGTTTATGCAAATGCAAAACAAGTTATCTGATCAAAATTAATGGCGAATTAGGTGAAATGCATGAAATGAAATCTGCTGTCAACTTTTAGGTAGAAGAATTTCATGATATCTAATGGCGGCATGAATCATTAATCCAAATCGTGCGTGACCCTTAAAAAAAATCGACTTTCGTAAACCCGGTTAAATGAAAATCTACGACAAGTATTTAATGAGTATCTAGGTATGTATGCACGCTCATGGCTTGTTAAATTGTATTGTAACATGCATAGATTAAGTAAATCCTGGCTTTACGTATTTCCAATTCCGTTTCGAGTTTCGACTATCTTCCGGCTTACAACATCAGAGTTTAGTTTTAAGCCAAGAGAGGTGACGAATTGTCACGACCACGGTGAGATCACGGTGTATTGAAATTTGAAATCCATGGTAGCAGTGCAGTATACTGCACAATAATGCAGTGGCATTATGGGGTACCTAATACCAATATCGGTGTTATCCGTTCATGTTGTATAACTATTGTTATTTTAGTAATTGTAATATTCTCCTAGCTTCAGATTCATATGTCGATATGTCTAAAACCGCAACAGATGAGGAACCTTCTTCATTTGTCATTTGCAGTAGGAATTAGGATTTGTTATTCAAATCTGTTCAAATTCAAAGTAAATACGAGAGAAAATATAACTTGGGCGAAATACTGATTAATATTACTGCATCTAAAGTACGCTGTTATGATTTATTACCTACCTACCGTCGCCGTCTATCGTGTATATTTCAGTTATGCCTTACAACTTTGGGATTCGTATAGCAGTACTAATTCTTGTGAATCTGTGTGTTTTCTATCCGTTATTGTTTTATTCATTTTTGAATATAAGTGATTGCGATACCATTTCTTCTCCAGGTGGAAACACAGTCGGTAATCCCATCAGCGAAAATGCCCCAGAAGATCGCGAAACAGTTCAAAATCAAGATATAAATATTCTGTACTGGAAATTATCCCGAGATTCCGAACCCGAATGGTTTCCACCAGAACCGTGGCTGGATAACGCTACCGCTAATTATAATGATGTATCAGAACTGATCAAACCCATACGAAATCTCTGGGCTTCTGAAGAATTAGCGAATTCTGGATTTGAACAAGATGATCGACTGTTGAGTCAATTGATCTGGATTCTAGAAAATGCCGAAAATCCAGCAATACATCAGCTGCCGGTTCGAATTAACTGAAAATTTTCTAAATAAATTGAAATATTATTAGTTAAAATTTGAATTTGCTCAGATTAAGAAGATCTTGCTCTTTGACTCATTCACGTCCTGGAACTTCGATGGAAATGATGCATTTCGAAAAGACTGTTCAGGATTTGGAAGCAGGTGTAAATTTCTGGATGGAAAATATTGGAATAACTCTGATATACTGACCAAGATCCAGGTTGATGCTGTGATATCGTTACGAGATGCATTTCATACTCAAAATATTCCGGTAGATAATGACGTTCTCCGATTTTTCGTGATTTTGGAGTCCATCTTTCATGCAAACGGAATTTTGAGGAAGCAGAACGACATTCTGGTGTCGTATTGGCGAGGTTCGCATTTGGTCACGCCATACAGCAAATGGGTTTATTATGATTCGAAAAGAAGGAGACAACAGCAAGGTGCGACCGCGAATTGAAACTTCCCGATTTCAACTTCCTAAAACATCCTCGTTTTTTAATTGTAGAACGTAACTATGCTGCTGGTAAAACCAAATTGGCTGCTATAATAATGTCAAATTGTTATACTGGAAACAACCGGCTGGAATTTGTAGCGTCACTTCAGAAGCACATTACCGTAGATGTTTACGGGTCTTGTGGTACCTTAAATTGCTCAAGATCTGGCTGCATTGAACAGATTGGAAGCGATTACAAGTTTTACTTGGCATTTGAAAATTCCAATTGTCGGGATTACATTACTGAGAAGTTTTTTCAGAACGCTCTAGGGTATTCATCATCTCAAATTAATATTGCCAGTGATTGCGTATCGTCCTGTTTATGCCAAGCTTTCATTTTATTTTTCAATTACAGAAGTGTTATGGTTCCAATCGTTTTAGGAGCTCATCCAGACGACTACCGAGCAACGGCTCCAGAAAATTCGTATATTCACGTTGATGATTTCGAAAATCCAGCACATCTCGCGAATTATCTGCGATTCTTGGATAAGCACGACGAAGAATACAATAAATACTTCGAATGGAAAGGTCTAGGAGAATTCGTCGACGTGAAAACTCTGTGTAGAGCCTGTGCTTTGACGCATTATGCTGATTTAGTGCCACCACCGCAAAACAGACCGGCAGATTTTCGCTGGAAAAATATTTGGAAGAATAAACTATGTTTAGCTCCGGGTAAAATACGCTGGAGTAATGGGTCATCCGCAAAGTTTTCGTAATCCATTCTATTCAACGCGTAGATTTATCCCTAGGTTAAATTGTTAAGGCTTCTGAAAAATACACACTTCTATCCAACATTCATTTTCGTACAAGCACCAAATTTTTATTCAAAAGTTGCAATTCCACACAAAAAGCTTCAGTTGGGTTGGGAAACTATAAAAGCATGAAAATAGATCTATTTTGGGCTGGAATCGTATAAGCACGTATTTTATAGTCAGTATTCTTTGTACAGAATCTAATATTTCATGTTTGCCTAGGATTTCAGATTTTCGGCTGTTGCTTTTGAGAAAATCAATAGACGATTTTCCTGCCTAATCTCAAATACACAGACGGCAGACGAGGATCCCCGGAGAGTTGGCCAGAGCATTACAACACATAGAATAGCGAGAAACTAGGAGAAATTATTATACCAAAAGACTTTCACCACGTTATAGTCCCATGTGGGAGAAAGGTCATCCGATAGACGCGAATAGGTATTTCGATTTCTTGGCTAACATACGGACTTGTCCCTTACTTGATAAATTTTGCCCATTTGTGCAAACACAATTTTCTATAATTGCCTGAAATAATTTATCGGAATTCAGTATTTATTCAAGAAGTCAGCCTCCTAATGGAGAAAACCTAAGTAATAATTGGCAGTTGGATGGAATAGTAGCCCTGAAAATAATCCGGCCAATAATTCTCCGATCATCCCTCTCCGGTTTCCGCTGCTGCATGGCTTCGCATAAGTTCTGTGTGTGTCTATATAGCTTCTATGTAGATTCATGTAGATTATAGTCTAGCGCTGGCGCCTATTTGCATTTTAACTACTATAACATATGCATGCATACAGTCTGTTTCTATTGTCCTGTTTATAGCGTGTTCACTAGATCATTTCTAGTTGCTTGCATAATTTAGCAAAAAATATTGCAAATCTGCAATTATCAAACTTAATTCTAAACGCCTACTCGTTCCTGGATACGGGTTTGAAACCCCGGCTTAGCTTTTGAAAGATCCGGTACGTTGTTCATGGTTAACGGGTTGATATTTGATATGATTCCAAATTTGAAACTATAGCTACACCTTTGACCTGGACCTAAGGACAAGCTTAGTATGCACGGAACCGTTTCACAGTTCTAGGATCGCTAGTTACTATCTATATCTAAGTACCTAATTACGGTGTATTTTGTATTGAGCGTCGCCTACTATTTGTACATTTATGTAATCCATTCCTAAATCGCGAGCGTTTCCGATCTCAATAGCGTTATTTTACAAGTCCGAAAACTGTCTGGGCTATGAACGCAGTTTTCAAAACATTCTGACAATATGGGACTTGTCGGGGGTAGTCCAATAAGTTCCCTTAAAATTCCAATCATCTCCTTGTCGCTCGAACCAATTGGGAGTCATATCCGGTTTGGTTTTCAGGAACTTTCGTTGGATGTCTTCCAGACGTTGCTTCTCTACTGATGCGGCTTCCAGATCTCCATCTTCAAGACGCCGAACGTCGGGTCGATGCCTGATTGAATACATAGAAAAATTTAATAGAGCTGAAAGTTTAAATAGTAAGTCCGAAAAACGGCACAAATATTATTACCTGGAATCCGTGGGGCATGTAATTAATTGATTTGGAAGAACTTGATTTAAACTCATAGCAAAGAGAGTGAAGTAATAGTACTGCAATATAATTCCGCGAATTAGTATTGTATTCTGGGAGAGTGCTTGACTAATTAGGAAAATTTTACCTCTGCAGTATCCTCCGGTTTCGGAATAACTTCCCATAGCGTATTGGAATTGGGAATGTCAATAACAACACCATCGGATTTGGGAATGGAATCATCCTGGTTTTCCGGTGATAGATCTTCACCAGTGGGGGGCTGCGTAGGGTTCAAATTTTAATTAATGAAAATACGCTGAATACAGATGTCTGTATTTCATGGGAACCATAGATTCCTCATAGACTTTATAAAGTTGGGTCTCTACCTCTGAAGATGTACTAAACGAACGAATTGATAGAGAATTGAATTTCTGAAATATTTTCCTCGGTGGTTTCGGGCTGACGCTAGGAGACTTCTTATTCGGATCTGCTGATGGCTCGCCCAATAACCTTTAAGATTTTAAATACATACATTGAAATCGGCGAACTAAAGATAGCTTTCACAAAATCCTATTTATAATATTCCGATTCAGAATTGCTCAAACATGAAAACGTACTTGAAATTGTGAGCATTACTCTTCATATATTCTTCATAAGAATCCATATCTGTGGAACGAAGGGATTCGGTCCACTTTCCGTACAAGTAGCGCAGCTTCTTCTTACTGCAAAATATTTTAACGTCGAATTTAGGCAATTCAAGACCCTTTAAGTTTAAGACCGAGTTAACAGGTAATTGCTATGTAGGTACCTATACTTACTTTCGATCCACAAGAAACCCCTCAACCCGATGCAGTTCATTGTGAAACCATCCCGTAGGTTTGAACTGGAGGGTGATCTTTAACCCCGTTTCCGCACAGGAAACCTCCATGCTTCCATGATGCTCAATCCAAAGTTTCCCAACAATCACATTGTGAATGGAACAGTTTACATTGTTCCAGGTGTAAGTTTCGTTGAATCTAAAAACATGAGCTGAATATTTTAGCCAAGTGTTTCTAAATAATTCTTAAATTTTGTTTTGTAAAAAGCTGCTATAATTAAACTTACCTTTTTAAATGTAATACCAACTTTCCCTTGGGATGAACTTCTACTGACTTTCCCCATAATTTAATTTTAGGATAAATCCAACCATGAAATACAAATTTATCCGACTCCGCATGGAAGGCGGAAATCGGGGGATGATGCGAAACTTGCTCACATATAAATCTACAAGTAAATACGCAAATTAGAAGTATAGCTTCATTGCAAAACTAAAACAGACCAATAACATTTACCAAATATTTATGTTCGTGATACGTGATATTTTATTTAAAACTAAACTACGATTTGTTTCAAACCACTTGTACGGTTAAATCAGCACATATTGCACAAAATTATGGACCTTTATTTAAAGTCATGGTCAGAAAATTAATGAATGGGCTCAGTTAAAATGTGCTTCGTTCCTATACCCGATGCGTGCGTAACTAATGCATAGTTGTGTTAGACAAACTAAAATGCTTACTTGAATCCATCCCGTTCCAGCTCAAACGTTTCCCCGAATAGAGGGTTGAAGGGCTTGCCTAGTCGATTACAGTTGCTGGCAAGGTTGGAAATGGCAAATCCACTTACAATCTAATAAATAGACAATACATTAATGGATTTCTCAAGTAAGTAGGTACTTTAGTTTAATAGCATTTAGAGCTCCAAATCTGGCCATTTAAATCACTATATAAATCCGAATAGAGGAAACCGTGATAAACATAGTGATGGGTAATCGATCAGGCTGTCGACTGAGTAAATGGTATTCTAAAATCATTTCGAATTTATCGCATTCTAGGAGCTTGACACTTTGACTGATTTTGCGAATTCATCAAACAGGAGAAACACGCAATTCTGAAGAATACAAGTTTTTATACACAATAGGCATCTATTTTACCTGAATTCTCTCGAGCTCATCCTTCGACTCAATATCGAGCAAGTGACTGTATTCAAGCGTCTCAGCAATTCTTTGCAGAAACGAGAGTGGCTCATTGAATTGAACGGGCATCGTTATCTTCGACAAGTCTTTTCCCACGCAGCTCTTGAGAACGGACCAGATGCTCAGATCATTCTTTGGCGTTTTTGCTGGCAGTTTCGTTCTAATATGGGAAAAATTTCAACAAGATGCATTACTCAAATTAATTAGAAACAGCAGAGCAACGTAAAACCGTGATGCAATTGACCAGGATTCGCGGAATTTTCCCATTAGGCCAAGAGTGAAAGTCCATTAAAACTAGACTCACCTGTACTGCGTAGCTTCCATGTCAGAGCCAGGCGTGATAATTTACCTTGAAACCTTGACAGCTAGCTTAGCCTCCCTTTGGGAGGATTAACGCTAGCTCGACTGGGACTAGACTGGACTACGCACACGGTGTCTATTTCTGAACTGAAACTAGGATGCTTGGTCTAGAACCAAGTCTATGTGCCGGAGTCAGGCAGTGAATATCGATTTGCGCATGGAGCGGGACTCGTCGTCATCCCCGTTGTCAAGTCGTAAGGAAAAGCCTTCGGAGAAAGCGTCGCTCATACAAAAAAGCTCCTGTTGGGCATGAATGAAAGGAATTCGGATCTCTAGCTCCAAAACTTTCTCCCTATAAATTTTATCTCCAACGAGGCATTCAGGTCCAGGCCTGTTCAAAGCTTGGGCTGAAAGAGAAAGTTTCAGATTTTAAGCAATGAAAGCACGGAACTAT
>VNWX01000326.1:0-24299 GCA_009869905.1 Ceratophysella communis | reverse complement strand
TGATTCGGATAGATCCGAAGTTTCGCTTTACTATTCCATCAGGGGAAAAAAGTGTATTTACACACACTTCCGCGCTCTGCTAATAACGCATAGCATAGTAGTTCTGAACCCAGAGGAATGCTTTATAAACTCCGTAATTACAAAGTTTCCGTGCCCTGGTTCTCGCTCTGAGTCTGTATCCGAGCATGTAATTAGGTATCTATTTTCCAATCCAAACTTTTTGGATAAGAGATGAATGCTCGGCTGGAGTTCATAATATTTGAAATGAGCTAATGGTTGACCAGATATCCTATCTCCCGTATTATCTTCGCCCCTCTGCGTATTGCATGTGATATGTCTAGGCTGGAGTTCATATAAGCCTTCAATTCAAGAATCAACCACAATGCACACGTGCCGATGCTATCTCTGTGTAGTCTCATTTTTAATCCAGTACGAGCTCAAAACTCTGTTTTCATTAAACTTCCAATCTGAGAAGAGATCTTGAGGACTCAACTCAGAAAAGAGGATGAGTGAAGGGGAAAGCGAACACGTAAAATGCCTAGGAGATCTGCTAAGAGTTGAATAGCTGGAAACCCGAACCTATAGCCCCGGCATTCAAGGGTTCTTGCAGGATATCGGAGTTGTAATTCGAGATACTTGAGTTTAGCCAAGAATAAAATGTCGAAGATGTCGAAGAAAAGATGGCTAAACAATGGAATTTGGATCCAAGCTCCAAAAAACTATTGAGCCGACCGCACTGAAAGAAGAAAGACCGTTGCCACTAGTGAAGGTGCTCGTTGGGTCTTAGGTTACATAATGTCAGCGACCAGTAAGGAATCGGAATTTGGTATTAAGTTAACTGAGAGGCACGTGGAATTCAACCTGGTATTTCCACAGTTTAGCTTCAAGCTAATCTTTTTCTCCCCTAAGATTTCAAGCATTCCTCGAGTTTTGAGCTTTTGCGCTCAATGCGGATGCTATTTTCACTAGCCGAATTTGTAGTTCACCAATTGGCATATACAATATATATACGACGCTCAAATTTATAATAGAATCGTGGTATTTTTCCAAGCTTACTCGTTTCGTAAAGTTCCCGGATGATTATCTAACCTGACTTGCATTCAACAGGTCGGCTCCAAGTACTTTACATAAAACATAAAATATTATAAGATATAAAAAGTTCTAACCTGAAGTGTGCAGACAACAATGGCGTAGTAGTCCTGATGTGCCATGGCAGGAACGACAGTGAAAATGGTGTAGAGAAAAAAAGAAGGGAGACAGAAGAAGAGGAGCAAGTCGTCCAGGAGTGAAATAGGATGCATGTTCACGTCCAGCTTGGTAATCTGTCGATAAGCCACGAGGACCGTGATGATCATGAGAATGAGGAGAGTCCCTTGGGAAAACATGTTGACCCACTGAGCCGCTAGCCCGCTCCGTGACTCGTCCAGTGCAATGTAGAATATGATCACGCTCACGACCGTTCCTACTAGGACAAGGAGTCCGGCGAAGAGGCCTTTATTGGCCGAATGGCAGTCGGCGTGGATAATGAGATGGTTCGTGAAGCTGGTCAGCGGAAAGTCGTTGTCCTGGCTGTTGTAGGACTGAAGGCGAAAGCGTCGTCGTCTCCGGCTTTCCTCCCCTTTCCCGATATTCTGCCACATGATGAATAGAACGCCCACTACGAGTAATCGTAAGAAATTACAGTTAGCATTGTCAAAATCAGTAAACCCTTATGATTCGGAGTGTCGTAAATCACATCCTGCTTGTGCCCTACCCTCTTAGATTTTAATCATGCATTAGAAGCAAAATAGCTTCCTTTCAGTTGCACAGACAAGTTTTTCAGTTGAGTGAAAGCAAGCTTATGTGAGAATGAAGAGAAAGTTGGCTTACCGATGAGAATGCTGTACTCAATGCTGAATGGGTAGAGGTAGGGTGACATTTTCAGGACGAGCTCGGAAATGGGTGAGAACTCCACACAGGGGTCGTAGAACGATGTGATTGCCGAGGTAGCATTCAGAAAATCAAAGACATTGTCGTGCCGCTCTGTGTAAAAAACCAAGAAAGTAAAAAAAAAAAATCCAATCAATTTCAAATGATTCATACAAAAAATCTCGCTTTGCGCCCCACCAACACTCCAATGTGGAAATTGACTCATTCATGAATACGAAATTGGAATGAGAGATGATCATGGAGTGATCTTGCTTTCAAAAACTTAGTCTACAATCTCTGTATGCCTGAAGCAGCAAAATGGTGGTTCAATATTTTGTCTATTAGACGCTGCTGCGTTTTTGGACATTTTTTGAAAATCGATAGACGCCCTTCACAAATTAAAAATTCTACGATTCGTTCACTGTGGTCCAAGTAATTTATATATTCCAGACGATAATGCTTAAAAATCACGTGGAATGAACCTGATATCCAGCGTTGAAAAAGCGCAAGCATCAACAAGCGAAAATCCCTGATCCTCATTCAATATTTGAATAATGTTGTAAACAGTCTAGTCTGTTATGTATCTGAAATGGAGAGCTAGACGGCCACTAATCGTTCTCGAGAGCAGGCTTTCATGAATCACTGAGAGGATGCTCATTAGGCATCCACTACAATAGAATGAGGCCACAAATAACCTAATTAGCCGAATAAAACGAGACCACATCAACGGACTGAAGCAGACTGGGGAATCAAATTAATACACAGGGCCTAATTGCATTTGAGTCTAATCAGGGCTTCAATTTGGCCTCCTCCAGGGTTTCGTTCAGATACAAACAGCCTAAATGGAATAGCTTTTGAGCATGACCCAACAACTCAATTTCTGCTTAGTTCTCGAGCATCACTTCCGCTCTTTTGCTTTCTGAATAAAAATAGGGCATAATACTATTATATCTGTCATTATTTACTCACCTTCTTCTATGTATGAGTTGAGTGGGAGGGCGATGAGTGACTCGAGACTTTCTCCAGAATGAAGTGAGACGTGGTGCTGATGAGCATGTGACCCGTGTCCATGTGCCTTGTTATGTTCTAGCATTTTGTGGTAGAGCGAGTCCGCCGTTTCCCGTAGAATGCTCCAGAACCAGAAGCAGAGGCTGGATGAGATGCAGTGCATGAGGGCAAATCGGGACAGCTCTTGATGCCGATTAATGATGACCTGCCGTTGAAAAGGAGACAGGATTAGACGGGAGGCACTTCCAAGCTCGACCCAGCTCAAGCTGCTATCGTGAGAAGAAAATAAACTTTCCACTCATCTACTTGTACTAATGCTCACTCGGGCCCGCAACTTTCACGACTTTCTCCCCTTCAATTCAAACTTTTTTTCTCATGCAGACGGAAGACTAGAACCGGGTAACAAGCAACAAGCTGTCGAGCACAAACAGACTTAGACTCAGGGCAAAGTTGGGCAAAGACCTTTGGAGTCCTACTCAGCATATTATAATTCAGGAGATAGATAGCTACGATCTTTTTGACAGGATTGCACAATTATTTAGATATAAATTTTTTCCGCATCAGGCAGCTTAACGTTCTTAGAACTTGTTAGGTATTTAAGTAGGCGTTTTACGGACTTCTGTTCATCAGCTTAGACGAAAGCATGCTTATTCATGTTTTTGCAATTGTTGACACGCGAAAGCAAGGAAGAAAGGTCTAGGAAAAATATTTCGCCAGTAAATTGGTTATCCGGCAAGTGAAGAAGATAGTTTAGGAATTTCGAGTTTAGCTCCAAGTAGACTTCAAAGGCGTGTGTGTGGGTAGCAATCATTCATATTCACACCAAGCAGCTTAGACCCATAACCCGTGATTCTAAAGCAGGGCTCCCACCATCGTAACCCGTGCTACCCATTCTCGACCTCGACCGAGATAGTGTGAGTGCCACCCCACGGGAGGAGAAAGGTGTGAAAGCGACCTTTCTCCCACCCCAAAAAAGCCCGAGCAAACCACCAACAACATAGAGCAGCGTCTCGGTTCTCGAGATTAGTAGTGTGTTTAGCAAGCTCCGCTCTGAGCTCCGCTATGTAGCACTTATCATTATTGCTTTTTTTCCTCGTCTCTGCGAGAGGTTCCTTACATTAGAATACTTGAAAATGACGAAGAGAAGAAGGAAGGAGTAAATGGGGAAGAGAACTTCTAGAATGAGGTTGGTGACGTTGGCACATCGATCGAAGACTTTCTGATCCTCCGTCGTGAAAAAGATTATTTGTCGGCAGAGCAGCAGTCCCGAGTGGATCAAATGCCCGAAACAAAAACCTGGACACAGGGAAAAAAATACAACAATCCTGCTCAGAACACTTTCATCAATCATTTTAGTGGGCTCTCAAATGGAGAGCTCATGAAATCACAACATCAATAAATATGCTACGGAGAGAACGTTAGAGAGACCATAAAAATAGTAATGAGCTCCGGAGAGTCAACCAGCGTTTCATGAAAAACCATAGTAGTGAAAAAGCTGCGAAATCTCTGCTTGAGCAAGAATATTGCTTTGGTAAGGCGGCCAATGATAGCACGTTAATATAGCGGAGTTCGAATAAGCCACCAGCCAACCCGTTAATTGCTCCGATTCGCTTAAAGTTAATATAAATAAATAGTAGAAAAAGCCGTTAATTAGTTAATAAGTTATTTACAAGTATTTATACAAAAACACTGAAAATGAAACGCTGACAGCTATGGCCAAAACGAAGTTTGTTAGCAACGCGTTCGTTAAAGCATGACGGAGAACCGCGACTATTTGCGGCTTCGAATAAATGTATCCGGTCTCACCCGCGGCTCCTATTTTGAGGTAGAAACTTCCCGAATGCCGGCTCCGGCAAAACGTGTAACTCCCGTCTTTATAGAGGCGGGAGGAATCCACCGAGCGTGGGCTGACGACAGGAATGGACACGTGGGACACAGTGTCCTCGGATCCTACCTCCACTTCCTCTGTAGTTGGCGGGGAAGCGGAACGCTTGTTGTGATGCTGGTGAGCATGCGTAGGCGTAGCCTGATTGTGAGGGGTGTGGTGGTGATGTGGGGTGTCGTCCCGAGCATGGTGGGTATGATGGTGGTGGTGCTGGGTGTCGGGCCTTGGGGGCTCGGGTGCCCAAACATGGCTCTCTTCTAGCCGACTTCGCTCCCGCCGCATGGTCCCTTGGTGCTTACGAATGTCACAGTACAGGAAAATGAGCCACATCAAGCCCAGAGTGACTAAGTACACACTGAACACCTGTACAGATGAGATAGAAATTCATGAGCATCGCAGCAGGATCCGGCATTAAATCCGCCGAAACTTCCTGTTTATTTGAGCTTAAAGTGTGGGGAGCTCTGAAGAATAAGCGCTTCTTCCTGAACTTTATGGCCGAAGCGAAAGAACTTCACCGAAGGGTGTTTTGAGGAAAAGACGCGAGAGCTCGACTTGGCGACATACAATTAGAATAAGTAGTAGTTTAGCTCGAGGGAAGGACTTACTTCTGCCAGCGTCGCCTTTCTTGTGATCAGATCCGCAATGTAGACCACGACCCCCAGCATCAAAATAAATATGGCATAAATACAGCTAAGAATGACGGTCAGGTAGCCTCTGTAAAATTTATTACAAATTCCAAATTAATAAACACCAACGAGCACAGATTAGTTATTACCTGCTGATTTAAGTATTATTTTGAGTGAATTACAATTCACAATGCGACAGTTTTATTCCTATTATGAATTATTTTTATAAATTCGTCTTGTCCTTTCAATTTTCAATGCTATTATATTTGGGTCATTGCTGGGAGTATTAATAAGAGAGCAGAGGACCTAGATAACCGCATCTCTAAACTATTTATTATCAGCTTGCCTTAAAGTGCGGAGCTTAAACAGCAATTTGGTTAAAATACATAGCTAAAGTCTCGTTTTCTTTTACGTGGTTCCATCAATTCTGCACTGCATACCTAGGTTTAAGGGCGAAGACAATGGAATGAGAGAGCTAAGCGACGACGGTGAAGCTCAATAATTACGTGCAAATTCTGCTTTCAGTTTCGTTTTCGCCATGCCGTCGAGATTTAAAGTAAAAGTTGTGGATAGCCAGAAACAGGGTTGGACTCAATTAGCTAAAAATATGCTTCTATTTAGGATTATCACAGCAGTTAAAGGGACGCATTACTTCACAGCGGAATCCAAGTGTATTGAGAATTTTCTTTAGACTGCCTACAGAGTCTGTATTTGCTTGAACACGGTCAAAACCTTGCCTTCCGTAATGAATAATTTGAGATCGTGATGATTATAAATATATTATACAATTTCATGCGTGCAAAAATACAATTGAAATAATTCGAAAATGCACGCTTGAGTTAGAAGAGCCTCGTTTAAAAAGAATGTTTTTGTTATTGAAAAATGGTTCTTGCCTTGCAACCCTGCTTCATATATTCTTGGCATGTGAAGTTTTGAAATTTTAAATAGTGAAATGGCACATGAAGAACAAGAGTAAATAAAGAGCGCGTCAGTTACTTAATTTGCCAGTGGTAGCATGTACTATTACACGCACCATACCACCTTCAGAGCTACCTATGCAAATATGTACTAGCAGTAAACCTTTATCAGAGTTAAAAATTTGGAAGCATGATCTGCAGACTCGACTCGAGGCAGCCTTGTTCCCTATGTTTCACATGAAAGCCGAAGCGTCGAACGAACGTAGTAGACTGTGCAAAGACCTCATCATAATGCCATCACCTAGCTCTGTAACAATGGAAGGTTCAGCACTGAAACCATAAAAAAAATCAGGTGAAAATGTTGTACGCAGTTTCACGCTCCGATTCTTTCTTCCTTCACTCGCTCCTAATTCTTAAAACAAGGATTTTCAGTTTCTATACAAATTTATTGGGTACCTAACTAAATAGTTAACTTGGAATTAATAAAGATTCAATTGAGGGAAGCGTTTCAGATTACCACGATCCGTATTTCGAGGAATTCCGATACAAGAGTTGGCGCATGTGAAGAAACTCAGCAAAATCACCGGCAGAAACCTAAAATGAACTTTGCGTTTGAGGGACATATTTGGTTACGGTCACTTACTTAAACATTGACTTTTTGTCTTCCTTCGTAGTGGGAGGGGCATCAGGCCGACCAGCGGACTGGGTAAATGGAGTTGAGGATTCGGGATAAGGAAAATGCCCGAGGCCGGGATTTTTTAGGTCACCACGTATGAGTCCGGCTCGGAGGTGAGCAAGAAGGTCGGTGGTATTGGCGGCGGTGGCATCTACCGGCATTCCACCTATAAACGTACCGAATATTTTATTATCCGGTGCAATGCATATTTTAAGGTATACGTTTTCGACTTCGACGAAACAAATCTCGGAGAAATTTGTCCAGTTTGCGTGTTTGGTCCATGAAATATAGACTGACAACAATGCCAGTCACGCTGTCAACTTTAACCAGAAACTGTAATCCTAAAACCGAATCAATAGTGTCATGATCGCTTACCGTAGCCATAGCTGAAGAGGGAATCCTCGCCGATGCGGCTTTCGGTAAGGGAGTTGACAGATGGAACACGTCGAAGCCAGGGTTCAGTTCCGTCCTGGAGTTGTGGTGGTGGGTTTTGAGGAGTTTGATGGTGCTGGGAGGGGGTATGATGATGGTTGATGTTGGTGATGTTGTGTTTGTTGCCGACCCCAACCCCGCCACCCCCGCCAGAGCTTCGGTGGTTGACATTGTTCGTCGGCTCGGGTAACACTATCTGCAGAACCATTCTCGTCCCATCGCTGGGGTACTGGGAGAAGTAGGGAGTCCCTCTCCGGAGCCAAACACCCTTTTCGTCCGTTATAAGGCCTGGCTCTGCTCTACCTCAATACCACCGAAGCACTGAGGCCACTTCACAGTTAGGGTTTCTTAAGCGTCATCTGGGACTGAAAATCAAAAAATTGTTTCAAAAATTACAAATTAGTCTAGTAGAAACTTAAAATTTGAACGAGCTAGTGAACAGTCGGCTCAGTTCCCAAAAAGCGCATGCGATCCCACCGTGGTAGGATTCAATTATGACAATTGTGACATACTGTTGGCTCAACCATTTAATTGCCGATCATCGACTATTGTAGTCAGAATCACTGATGTTGATCAGGATTGCCTACGATACACAACACGTATTAAAAGTGAAAGCGCAGGTCAACCCCGAGTATTTTAGTATTTAAAACGCTCACATTTTGAGTCAGGTGCTTTTTGGACTAATAAAAAATCAAAAGTTCAACAGTAATATTCTTATAGTTAATTTACAATTTTCTTGGGCGGAGAACGACCTATCAATCACTTGCAACAGCATATTCGACTAATTCTAAACAGAAATGCGATAAGGCGGACGCATCCCCGACACTTTGATTTAACATAATTTTATTCATCCTACTCTTGAATGTGACGCCAGCGTTTGATTCGATCGTGATATACGGAAGTCCATGATGAAGTCATTGCCACAGCCGCACCGATCCGAATACGCTGAACATCAAATTTTTATGATGAGTCACTTGTTTTTGCATGGGAGAGTGAGTCAAATCGACATTCCACAAACTCATAAATTCACTATACTGATCACTAACATGCATATTTCCTGTAAACCTTTGTTTTGAGCTTATCTTTGCGGCCTGTTACCAGACAAAAGACGATGAAAGTGAAAACCAAACCCTAAACAGCATGGAAAATTGGAAAGATGGACAACAATTCCTTACGTCAGAACCTATAGGAACGAAATAATAATGACAAGAGATCAGCAGCGTTGCTGAAAGCGGCGCATCATCATCGCATCCAAACAGACGCACAGACAGTATTAAAACCAACCGAGCCAGAGCAAGGAACAAACAGAGTCCACGAGAGAGTTTACAAACAAACAAACGTAATCCGCTTCCAAAAAGTGTGTGTATGGAGAGCTAACTGCAGTTCTGAAATCTGAAAATGATGCTAATAATAGGCCCTACTTACTTTCAAGCAGGGGTGCTTTGATCAAGTCCCTATAACGACGTCAACGACAACTTAATATTATGTGATGGATTTATTATGAGAGATTATAGAGCCCTTCTTGTGTTGAGTAGGGGCATTGTCTGTCGTCCCCACCTTCAGTCCGCACCAGCAGCAGCCGCAGTACTGCCTGCTGCCAAGCACTGCTGAGCAGATAAACTACAGCCCAGCATCATCATCGTGACGCGTGCTTCTTGCTAGAAACTCCACTGAATAGGATGAAAGACAAGAATCCTCGCCCGTCCACGATTTTTATTACAATTCTGCTAAAGTACACCTTAGAGTAGACTCTCTTTCATCTTTGGGTGACACAACAAGGCGGCGGACTTTCTTCTTCTCTCATGAACAAGAAGAACACATTAGACAAATTATGTTTCATTATTGATTCCGGAAATAAGAACACATTCCATACTCCTGGCCTCATCATTTGTATTTTGAATGGATGTGTAATTTTGGTTGCTCTACAAATGCTAGGACACGAATTACTCCGGAAAATTGAGCTATGCTCTCGGGTCGCAAATTTGCATAGCTACATAGGAACTACAAGTCTACAGCTCGAACGACGTCAACATCTAAATCTATATGTGTCCACCTGTCGCGTTACCTCAAATCGTGGGAACCTGCTAGACAGATTAACGAATTATGTGACCCTGCAAGAAGTTGACAATTTAAGCCATAAACGGCACTTCGAGAACGGATAATCAGGTCGTTGGTATTTGAGTGTTAGAATATTTACCCAGAAAACGCTTACAATAGCGGAATAAATATTGCTTCACGAATAAATTATTTCGAAAATTTTATCAAAGAGCTTTGAAAACATGGATTAGAAAATCAAAATGGAATAGAATAGAAACCAATAAATACTCTGGTTCTCGGTCGAAAAGTTATACACAATGACTTGAAGTTACATCGACTGTTACAAGTTGTGTATATGTGTTTGAATAGAAATCCGACGGTACAATGAATACATTTGTACGAGCATTGGCTGCAGTTAGAGATCATATTAGTAGTTATTTATTGCCTGTCTTCGGTAAGGCCTGAATATGGTCGATGTTTTATCTTGTTGCAGGAAATGTTCTATTTGAGTGATCATCAAGCGTCTTGTCTGCCTCAGCTCAGTATTGGTATTCAGAAATGTGCTAACAGACTACTTGACGGCTTCAATAAAATCAAGAGAGCATATCATGATGAGCATGGTTTTTTGAGCAACTCAATTCCTTCTTCTGTCTGCCCTATCACTATTAGATACTGCTCCTACCTAACCTGCAGCTCAATGGACTTCACTCTCGATAAATTATACACTTAACAACAATTATTGAGCTTCTGATTATGTCTTGCAAGCAACTCGTACATTATCTCGACCAGAGTTCGGAATAGGGGAAAACCTCTCGTCTTGCTCCTCTCAAGTGCGTAGAGTCCAAACAAAGGAAGCATTATTCCGGAACAACAGACCTACTGACCTCAAGTACTCACTTTCTTTGGCCTCATCGCGTGAACGTATTCGTTACAGAAGCTACCACAATAAATGTTACGTATCTTAAGATGTCAAACATGTTGTACATAGAAATTGCTTCTAGATTGAGTTGAGGCTCAGGCTCTGCCCATGCTCTGAGGCTCTGCAGGAAACGGGCTTCGACTAAATGATTTTTAAGCCGCGGTACAAAAAGGGCCTCAAACGCACTAGGAGAAATGTTATATTTCTGGTAAATGATTAAGACTGCAGATCTAGTCGGACTTTTTTGGCAACGAACTCTTCTCAAAACCGGAATTTGTGACCTTTTTACGTATATAATTTCATGTACCCATCTGAGCTAAAAATCTCGGACATGCTTGCTCATTAGTAATACGAATTATATTGTTCAAATTGACCCAAAACAAGAAGAGCCTACCCACAGAGCTAATATAAATTTACTGTAGTTCTTTTAAATGGAATTTATTTAAATAGCAATTTTAATTGATTTTTTCACCTAAATATATCTATAAAATATACGAAATATTCGCCTTGAATACAATAAGCGCGACAATCTATTTTAAGCTATGGAAGGAAAATCAAAATATACCCTAATTCATTTAATAAATTGTGTCAAAATGGGAATAATTGGATAAAGTGAAAGTTAATCCCTTCAGTATACCAGCCCGCACACAATACAGTGACGAATAAGAACAAACAAAACGGAGTTAGGCTAACCTTTAATTTTGACAACAAAGAATGGTTCAGGTGATTACTGTTACATGCTCTGCACATGTCTCTCTCGGCATGCTCGTACAATTAGACCCTCCAACTGACCACAACTAAATACTAAAGCGTCTAAGCTGCTTCAGAGCAAATAGTGAGGCCGAATAAAAAGACACTGTTAAGCTAATCGTGAGTTCGAGCATGCAGTAAGCACTTGCCTCAATTTTGGAGCAAAGAAGCAATATAAGTTCTTCTTTATTAATTAAACGCTAATAAGTGTCTCCACCAGTCAATGAAATTTGATCGGTATAATTTTTGTATTGCGTGTGCTTTTATTTCCATTTTCGTAACACAAAATGTAAATTTGATTCAGAAAAAATGATTTTTGATTTTATTTTTAAAGGGGTTTTATCATTGCAAATGGAGGTTGATATAGCCCCAGTTTTCCCTAAAAAGCAATTTGCCATTGGGTTAGGTAAGGAGGGGCTTGGAGCATCTGCGATCGCCCTGCACGAGAATATGCTAAATAGGAGATGAACTACCCTTAAAATTTACCGTCAGATTAAGTTTGTCAATAATGTTCAGAATGCCTAACTCGGTATCCTATGCTGTATTTGCTATAAGATAAATTGCGGCTACTTTTAGTTAAACTTGCTACCACACAGTAGTACAATATTGTGTATCTAGCTAAATCTAGAAATATATCCTTGAAATCTAAGCGTGTAAGTACCCACCTTAAAGTTGTTGATTTGGTGAAAGTGAACTTTGATTTTGAGAGTCCTTCCGATATGCATGTCAATTATTGTCAATTCAAGTAAACAGTTGGTCACAATAGAATTGAGATGAGTAATTCTATTGTGAAATTAGCATTGTTCCCAATAAGAAACTTGCTTCTACTTTAGTTAACGCAGTTTTTTAATTCTGAATCCTTGGTTTAAATATTTTAAAAACTGACGGCCATTTGAAACAATAGCAAAATAATGATTCACGCTGCTCCGTACGACTACACTGACACAACTCATTACACTGAATAAATTTTTCTATAGGGTATGTCACATTTCAGGATCCAAATAAAAAATGGTTTCTTCATTAAAATAAAACGTCTTAATTAACGCACGAGTTCTTAAAAGTCAAGATTCAATCATGTTGTCAACTTCTGTCAGAACGGAGGAAGTCTTTTCTTTAAATACGCGAGAGCAATGCCAAAATCTGGAACTTAGGTCTTATTACTATGTTTTACGATGTATGCGAAGTTTGGGCATGGATAAGTCTTGTCCTTAAATTTTTGGGTGGTCATTTCTAATATTTAATTATTTAATTAGTTACATCCTGTTCTCTGAATAACTTTCATTTAATGAATCTCCGTACAGATGAAGATCAAAAAAGAGTTGTGGCTGGTGCGGGACCATAATCGCCCTTAGAGGCGACCATTAACCATATTTACAATTAAGACTTTTTATAATTAAGGTTTTTTTAGACGTCACCTTTCCATTTAAGAAAAATTAACGCGTCAAGCAAAAGATAGCTTCATTTTATGTAACTATCATTAACGCTAATTTTGATCAGTTTGACTTATATGTTGAGCTCAACTTCCTCCTATTAAACTTGCATGTAATATTTTCAATGAAATCAGTTTTTTGCAATGGAATCCGGATCAGGTTCTTACAATTAGATATGTACTCATATAAAATTCTTTACTTAAAAAAAGCTCCACCGATTAAAGCTCATTGTCAGATAAGATTTATGTAAGCTATTTAAGTTTCACATAAGAACGTGAATTTCGGCTACATAATAATTTTTAAAAAACCTCCAGTCACTCAGTCATAGCTGACATTTTTAATAGATTTTTATCAGTTACTTACTTGTAAATTATTTACCGGCTTCTTATAAGTTATATATATATATATATAGCTGGTCTGCTGATTAAAAATTAAAAAAAGACTTAAGTTTTATAACATAATTTTTAGAAATTCGTATAAAAATGAGATCAGTATGCGTGAACCAGACGCCAAGTTTATTTTAAGAACAATCAACTGATGAGGATGGTAACAATTATAAAACTCGCGTGTTCAGCATAATATTACATAAACATTAACATTGCACTTGTGTTTTTGCTGAATGGTTGCATAAGTTGTCATTTATCTCCAGACGACAGCTGAACGGCCTGACATAACGCTTTCGTGTTCTAGATTATTTTTATAGTCTCCTTCGACATGTAAACACGGTTTTACATGAATCCAAATGTATTCTGATAATTTAAATTTTGCAGTTTTAAGCTTACAATTAGACTAAAATGTTAGATGTTAAGAATTATAAGTAACTCGTTTCATGCAGTAAAGTTTGGATATAGGTACATCTAATTGTACTCTAAATTCCACAAGTCAGGCCTGTGACTGTGACCAAAGGAAAGTGGATTAAGTTTGCTACTTGTTGCCGCCAAATCGACAAATTGAGTTTTCAAAAATAATTATTTAAAAAAAATTAACTAATGCTTAGCCTAAACGCTGATGCAATTCAATATGGGATCTACGTCTTTATAAACACTGCCGTTCTTAATGACAAGCTGCATTTTTTTCTTCATTCAACGCAAGCTTGTACTGTTTTAACCTGGAGGGTGGACGATAAAACACTAAATGTATTTATTAAATATAATTGAACTGTAGCTGAGACTCGCGTCCCTTCACCTGGCATTTGGAGTACAAATAGCGGAAGTACCGAATCCCCATAAAATAACAAACACTTAAGCTATTGAGAACCCATTTAACGGTTCAATTATATTAATTACTAGTACATTTTCCTGATAGCTGGAAAGAGCACAGATTAAAAGTTACCAAACAATATGGGAAAATCCATGCTGTGTAAATCTTGGCTCGTTAAATCGGAAGTTCCGGACACTGCTATTGCGAAAGTCATGCCACAGACAATTGAGCCTTGCGTCATATCGGAACAATAAGGAAGTCAAGCAGAGCGAACTTTGAGCATCCGCTCGATTTGCCTCACTGGAGCAAATACGCTGAATCTCTATCTCTCCTTCAACTCTCAATTAAAATCTTCCAGTCAGCAAAAAAAAAAAGAATGGGATGACCTCAGCTTAAGTTGAAATGAGTCTACAAGCTTCTTTAGAGGAGCTTGGAAATGAAGGCCGATGGCTTGAATGCAGTTTCGTTCAACGTCCTTCAGACACATCTGAGCTAACTGCATGCCGTGCGCTAGACGGAAGGAAGGAAATGAAAGATAAGCCAAGTCTGATGCAACGAATGCAAAATTTATCTGTACGAGGTAATACCTATAACCTCGAGGCTTGCATGCCAGTTTTTGCATTCTTAAAGTTCGATTTATGTATAGGTAAATACAGTATATTAAAACAAAGAGCCCTGAACTGTGCTCAAGATCAAGAAAAACTGTTGTGTCATAATTACTCTCTCGAGTAATTGTCTTAATCTAGCCTGATTTTTTTTTAGAAAAAATTAATTACTTTGCTCAAAAACTTAAATGAGTTATCTACAGAATTCCTTGAAAAAGGAGAATATTAGGTAAGGGATTCTAGGTCAGCTAAGATGCTAGAACGCTTGTGCAATCGACCTTGTCACGTTATTGTTCCGGCGAAGTAAATTAATTTGTTGACAATTAATTAGTACGAACTAATTTTAATATGTTATTTTTTTGCTTAAAACCAGATGAAAAATGAGCAGTTAATCCACGTAAGAAAAGAACAATTGTAAATTGTAACGTTGATTATGAGTCAGAGACCTACCTCTACATTTTGTGGATAGACGCCTTCTTCTGCCGCAGCAAAGCGTAAACCAAGAACTAACCTCAAGCGAAAAGGAAATTCACACACTCTATTTATCAAATGGTATGAGGCGTATTTACTCAGTGGGCATAGACTATAGGAATCTTAAACTAACACCAACATTACCAGCATCCTGTAAGATTGAGATTGAGACGTCATTTTGAAAATATGCCAAAGATTTAGCACTTCTGAATATAAAATTACTACCGCATCATTATACAGGATTTGGTCATGTATTGAGTTCCGACATGGCGGCAAATTAAGTCTTATGGATTGGGTAAATAATTTTCGCCTTTTGTAGTGTCAATATTGTTGTATCTAGTTATTAGGTCGTTGAATATTTGAAGTTCGAATTGACGTTAAACTGCGTTGCACTCTAAACAAAATGCCTGATTGGATAGGCTATACATATATTGCCGGTCGGGAGTATTTTTTGGGGTAAAATTTCGAAAGTTCGATTGATTTAGTTTTAAAAAGAGAAAATGAGCTAGAATTCCGAGATTTTATTTGGGTTGGAAGATTCAAGCCCTCAAATAAAGCTGTTAAATAAGAATTAACCTTACCGTAAAAGCTCGTCACCAAAGCATTGTGCGACTTTACGATCTGTAATCGCTATCCTTTCGGTTAGCACAAAATTTTGCGTTAAGATTAGAGCATTTACGCTAGATCAAAATCCACGCGATAAGCGAAAAGTATACAGCCTAGCGTTGATACTAGCACCTTCGAAAGAAAGTATTAGCGAATGATGCTTTTACTTACAACTTACAACTGTAGATCCTGGGGAAATGCCTATGGTTTCT
Organism: Ceratophysella communis; assembly: GCA_009869905.1. Lineage (NCBI taxonomy): Eukaryota > Metazoa > Arthropoda > Collembola > Poduromorpha > Hypogastruridae > Ceratophysella > Ceratophysella communis. Next base: position 8,617 of record VNWX01000326.1, on the reverse strand, counting down.
GTTGAACAAATTTAGCTGAAACTGGCGTACGCGTTTCGTTTGTTTTCCAAGATTTATCCCTATGTATTTAAGTGAAACAGACACGAGAATTATTCCGAAAGTCACTCACAAAACCCAACCCAGAAGTTGAAGGTAAGTTGAACCAAGGTATTGATCAGTTTGGAGAGCTTTCTTTGGAAAACGGCGTGAAACACAAAGAGTACGCAGAGAAATATGAGCAAAGATGTTTCACTCAGGGAATTGAGTCAAATTGTGCCGATCAATCAGGCAGCTTGACTGTAATGAAGTGGTTGGAATCAATCAGGCTGACACGACTGACTGCACTGGCTACGAAGGGGGCTTTCTGGATAGAGACTTGAGCAGAAACGCTGGAATTACGTATGGAAAACTGAATCGAAAATCCTTTTTTCTTAGTCAAGTCACTTCAAGTAAATCCATGTTATCGCATTCCGAAAGTGGAAATATCTCAAGACGCAGCACACAAGAAAAAAAGTGAAGGCAAAACGGGAGTAAAAATCAAACAGAAAACACTTGCTCACGGGGATACGGTAACTAAGCGAATGATCTATTTGATCATTATTTCGTTGAGGCCGAGTCGTTTGTTGTTGGAAGGCAAGAAAGAAAAAAAAAACATCAGCCAGCACAAGTTAACCAAGCCAGTCACCGTTACGTCTTGAAGCAGAACCTTCTCTTAACCAGCATTTAAGCTATTCTATGTAAAAATCTTTGAGCAAAACACAAGCCTTAGTCTTCCTTTGGGGAAGATATAAAAACTATACACAAGTAAACGAAAATCTAGGCCTGATCCTCCTTCGAACTTAAATGTCGAATTCAAGCTGCCTTCAGGCAATGCTTAAATGGGGGAAAAACCTCTTTTAAAATTTTGATTGAATACTGTAAAGGAATTGAAGTAAAGCTAGGAGAAGTCAATGCAGTAATAATACAGCATGTTATGAAGTATATCTTCGCAATATACTGTCGAATTCACAATTCCTAAAGAATCCCCCTTTATGCCGTGAATTCAAGCCGGTAGTGAAGCAGTTGCATCCGATCCCTAAATCCTATTGTTTAACTCGAATCATGATCAAGTGAGGGAGTTGCAATTACAATTAAATAGGTGCATCAGTTCGATGCGTCAATGGCAAAGGAAGCAAGACGAATATCTTCAGCTAGAACCATGTAAACAAATCAGCTCTAGAATCTTCTCACAGTTCGCCTGTTGGAAATTTTCAATTATTTATGGCTCCGAGCTCAAAAAGTTTGCTGGAAATACGAAATTTCGCAAAAAGTATAGATACAGACAATATATATTTTACTCTGGTTTCTTTGATGCAATATTGGCAATATTAATCAAGAGCAAAAGGAATGTGACTTGATTGCCTGAAACAATGTTTGTTTGTTTGTAGTCAGTAACATTGGCCCCAAAAAACTGTTTGTGCTGACATATAAGGGGGTAGTCAGTCCAGTTCTGTTGAGGTATGTCAACGAAATACAGTAGAGAAGATGAAGTAAATAATTGTCAATTATAAGCTCGTCAATACAATAAAGAGTTATTACAAAACGGAAAGTCTTCCAATACAAAGTACAATAAACTCTTGCAATTTCGTTGTTGTAAACAAGCTGCAATGAGCTGACTCCACTACTGGCGTCATCCACGCACATGTCAGTCTCTCGTAACTCGTAACCGTAACCTTTTGCACCCAGCCCTATTTACATTGACATTGCAAATTGCAATCGATAGAGCCATAACCGGACTAGAGTAGCAAGGAGTCTTTACGACTCAAGTCAGGTTTCATTGTTTGCTTCATTAGCCTTTACCTTTACACGCCAGGCTGAGGACGTAATAGGGCGTAATTAACCCATTGAGTTAGGGCAGAGTCGGATGATAGGCTTCAAGTTCTTGACTGGTCTATATTGCCATTCAAAAGCCGGCTCATCTCATTAGGAAGCTAAAGCTACTACAATTGTTGAGCAAGTGGCTTCCAATTATTTTATCGCTCAGATTGAAACATCCTCCTGTCTTCGTGTTTGTGGACTTGACTTGAGAATAATGCCCGAGTCTCAGAAGAACGCACGCGAACAACAACTCTCAGTTTCAACTCCACAGCATCTCTGATGTAATCCGTAACCACGTTCAAGTTTCATTTAAAAACTCTTGTCTTTTCTTTGCGTCACTTGAAAAGGAAAGAGAACTTTTCAAAAGCCAACCCCACTTTTCTGCTCTTGCGAGAGAGTTTTTTTTTCGTCACCTCTCCACGAAGCATCGTCGCGTCTTATGAGCTTCGATTAAGAAACTCGGCGTCTTCTCTCTCTCTCTCCATTCTTGTGGCTAGAAGAGAAGAACCAAGTTCTCGCCTCTCCTGACACATTCAACAATGCATTTCACTTGTTCTAATCTCACCTCAACTTCAGCTTTACTTGTAATCATAGACACAAAATATTTTATTGTGATCTTCAATCCAGTTCAGTCAACGCCTCATATAAACAACAACAACGCTCACCCACGCCGCAACGGCACGCACGCATTTCACTGATTCCGAAATCCTCGCCGACACCTCAACATGCTTCACTACGCCTGAGAGCTTGCATATTTATTGCCATATTGCCAATCGAGCTATATACGAAATGGAGTTTCTAATGGTGCTAAATTCCATGGGATTTCATAGAGTATTTATTAAATATCAATTACGAGTAGCAGCTTCGTTTGATGAATTACTTTCTGCCCTAACCAAACCTGTCTTATGTAGAGTTTTTCCAACTTAAATTAAATTATGCATTTATTTCAGACTAGGTACGTTTTCATCCTAAAGCTATAATTTTGCACCTTAAAAAATTAATCTAAAAAACAGCAATCTCCTTAAACATTGTACAACAAAATTGCAGTCCGCGTTCGCCTGGGTTTTTCCTTCCTGGGTGTATCCGAATCGAAATCGCATAACAACTCAGTATTTCTGAGATTCTGAGCGCATTTCCGGTTGGAATATTTTTAAAGTAGGCTTAAGCTCTTAACGTTTTTTCACGTTTGAGCAGGGAAGGACGATTGAAACTTGAGGTAGGTCGGGTAGTCGTTTAAGCGGAACGGTAGCTTGCTTTGCATGTATTAAGGATTCTCTTATAACAGTCATCGGCTTAAGGTAGCCGCCTTCGGAACGAATTTAAAGAAGTATATTGAACTACAAAATTTGCTACTTCGATGGCAATTTGAAATAAGTACAATTTGAATTTTCGAAGAACACGAATTACCTGCTCTTAAGAGTATTTAGAACTGGATACAAATACACATCTATCGAAGGGTACTACGAAATTTGCTAGTTCGATGGCAATTTGAAATAAGTACAATTTGAATTTTCGAAGAACACGAATTACCTGCTCTTAAGAGTATTTAGAACTGGATACAAATACACATCTATCGAAGGGAAATGATTTTGCAGTTTCAAAAGCTAAGCCTACGACAACATTGAAAGAACGAACAACAATGGAAACTTAACTATAGATCGGCAGTTTGTTCCCACCGTTCATTATTGCATCCCCATGATCTCAGTCGTTGAGATTTGTGATTGGTACCCGACGACAAAATCGAGATTCGTCATCAAATTGCCCTGCTGCTGATAAACTGGTACCCGTTGATTTTCTGAGAAGTACTAGTGGTGAAATGACCAGATCCGATCATTAATGTTTCTTGGCATTACAAAAGCGGAAATGGACAATTTGTATTTTGAGCCCACATGTAGTGACAGATGATGGATGAGAGCTCGATTGGTGTGGGGAGGTATTTTTGGTCTTACATAAATGGAGGCAAAGTGCCTGAGATTCCCATCCAAATTCCCAGCCAGTTGTGTAAGAAAAGAAGAGTCCAACGAACCGTTGATTCTGTCAAAGGACTCATTTCCATTCAGAATTCAATAGAGAAAATTTCAAATTGAAGCCGGAACAAAAAACTGTGAAGGGAGACACCTTCTGCAGCAGGAGCGAGCGACAGGAGAATGATTAGAAGATAATCGCTCAAGCTTCACCCAAAACTACTTCTGCACAAAGGCCTAAGATTATGTTTGTCTGTGGATTTTTCTATTAAGAGTCAATACCCATTAGTTTATCGCATTAAAATGAGCTCACCATGAACCCTTCCTAACCACGGATCTTTCCACGTCCCCTTTGAGTCTCCTTACAACCACCGAGTTGCAATTAAGTGCCCACGCCTTCAGCTCCTGTGCTTTAGAATTTGATATGCGTTTGATTTTGAGATTACACAATAATGGGGAGGACTGTCAACAAACTGTCTTCCTATATTTCTCTTCATAGTTTATGTGTGGTCTGATGCATACGCCATGGTCTTGGCGTGGCAATTCAATGAGCAGATGCATGAAATGAAACATTTGCACAAAAATTCGCATGCCTGAAATAACTACAAGGTGCGTGAGAATCAGATTGTTATGCAATCGAGAGATGAATTGTGCCAATACAACAGCAGAGCTTTTGGGGTGTGATTTTATAATATTTTAAAGTGTTTACATGGTTTTATAAATAAGGATACTGAGTAGCATTAGCATTGAATGCTTTGGTGAAGCAAGGTAGGAATTTGGATGAGATCAAGATGAAGCATGGCGGAGGCATTCATTTCATTCGAATGGACTTTCCATGGACCGTATGGAGGTAGTGTCCAGGAGAATTGTACTTCCAGTATGTCGATTCCAAGTAGCCAAGGTATGTGGTATCTTTCAGTTTGTTAACTCGGCTCTTCATGACACGAATGACAGCTCGGAGTTTTTTCATTTCTTCAGGATCTTCAACAGTAAACTTTGAGATTAGCATTTCATTCAACGAGCGCTTTCGAAGCAGTTTCATGTAGAGTTCAAGGGTCATCCCGAAGCTTCCCGTGTTCGTCTGGCTCAGAAGTCCAAGACACTTAAGCTTCGGCAAGTCGAGGACACAGGCGAAATCAAGAGTGGCAACGGAAGCTTGTCGCAAATTTAGAACCTCCAGTTTGCGTGGAAGGTGGTGAAAATTCAAGATCATCGTGGCTCCTGTAACAATTAATCATTTATCAGCAGTCAACAATTTACTGAATTTTAAAACCACGTCTTCCAGATACCTGTAAGTCGTGGAACTCCGATGCAGATGAACAACTCGCGCAAATGCTTGCAACGGCTGAAGACCAATAAATCCAGAACGATGAGACGATCAGGCTTTTCGAAGAGAATTGTATGGATAGCGACTTTGGTAAGCGTGTTCCGATTTTGAAGAATGATTTGATGGTGGATTCCGTAATACATTAAATGAAGGACTTGCAAGGACTCAAGCTGTCGTTGATGCATCAGAAAAAGGATCCAGATCTGAAAGTCAACCGACGGCTCGGTCAAAATGATTTGCTTCAACTGATTTTCTTCAGAAATTTTGATGATTTTATCAATAGAAACGTTCAAGTAGTGCTCATGATCAGTGAAGCGGTAGCTAGGCTTGTCTTGAAAAACTGAAATTGCAAGGTGTGAAAACTTTGGACGATTTCGGGATTCCAGGAAAAGCAAAATAGCTGCATGAAATTTAGCTGGATCAGCTGGCTCTCCTGGACGTCCGATTATCACGGTGAAGTTCTCAAGCCAGGTAGTCAATTCAAGCGAACGCAGAAGCACTGCGAACGATTCTCGGTTAATGTTTGCAGGCAGGATCAAGGTAACTGTGTGCAGGTAAAATAAGATGGGAGGAAGAGACATAATGGAAGACATTGATCTCCATTCGTACTTCGAGTCCGCTGTGAAATGAAATAACGAGTTAGTAAGGGACTTTGAGTCGACATTCTCGTAATTTTATGGTAGCGGATTATATCTTACTCTTGAATCGGCTTGATGACGGAAGAATGGTGACGAGATTGCCAACAACTTGAAGAACTTGGATCTGTTTGCATTTTCGAAGGAATCCATCAAAGTAGTTGACACCGATCGGGCCGTAGAAGATGAGCTCACGTAATCCGCCTGGATAGGTCAGCAGCCCGTACGGAGAGTACAAAGGACGCTCATAATTGGTAACGAACAAAGAATCAACCTTGACGTCCCGCATGAAAACCGGACCAGCGTATGTGTTTCCGGTTACGTAAGCACGAATTCCAACTTTGCCCACGATTTCCTTCCGGATTTGACGACAAACGCGTTGGAGAGTCACAAATTCCTTCTTCGGAAGAAAAGAGTAAATTTTCTTTCTAACCTGTAATACAATCCAGCACGATATTTACATTTCTCAGATGCTTGGTTTAACTTTTGGTAAGAAATTAGGCTTGATTTGCATTCATATCTGACCTGAAGAGGAACGGTTAGCAGTAATGATTCCGCCTGACTGTAGTCCAATGTAAGGCCACGAAGTGGACCAAAAATTTTATCTCCACTGAAGTCTTTGGAGTGAATCACATCGAGCAGTTTCGTAATCTGATTATTGCTCAGTGGACCACGGAGAATGCGGGAGATCGGAAGCGTAGGCCGGACCGGGGTCACGCCAGACAGGGCGGGTTGAGATCGTGCAAGCATTGTTGGGCGCATGATGTATTTTGAAGCTCAAATCATGAACAAGTAATTTAAGTTTAGTGCCCTGTGTATTCAATTTTGAAAAATAAATTGTGTTAGGATAAAAATAGCGACGTAAGAAATACTATGGTTATGGTACTGCAATCACGTATAAGGTAATTGAACTGAGATTTATTGCAATTGCAACCGCAAGCATCAATCAACAAAGCCCCACATATAAATGCGACGTACTTTCAAGCTCTGATTCAGCTAAATGCACACTTTGACTGATGACAAAACCTAGAGTCAACTAGTGAAGATTGTTATTAATAATTCGAAACCATTATAGGAAAGATTAGAGCATGGAATGCATTCTTCACAGCGTATTAGCGCATTTTTGAAGAATTGCAATAAGAGTGCAAGAGCCAAGTCTGAAACAGGAAGACCAGACAGACAAAGCTAAAAATGACATTTTTACATTATATAAATTATTGTCAACGACTATTTACTATCGTTTCTCAAGAAGTAAGTGCTCGGATTACTTCAGTCTGTGAAGACAAAATACGAGCGTTTCATTGAACTCGAGTGACTCAAATAATGTGAATGCAAATGTGTAACATTGCACTCGTTCGTTGGGTACTTTGCGCTGTTACCATTTACTAGTATTTGCATCTCAGAAGTCATGTTTCGTCTATTGTTTGAAATAAATTCAAAGCGTCGCCTATGAATTCTCATCTCGATCTCGATTACAAACAAAACTACGAGCATTAAACCTTCACACTCATTATCGGAACAAACATTAGGTATATGATGCAAGTTGACGAGAGGCAGAGGTAAGTGAACCGCTGTAGAGCTAATGTCATTTGTTGTGATCTAGAACAATGCATTTCCTCAGCTACAATAGGAGACACACTTGAACGCCTTAATTGATTGCGTTTAGAGAAACAAAAGGCTATGGAAATCATAAACAAAACAAAAAAGTTTTCAAAATAGATAACAAAAATTGCTACGCCTGCGGGAGCTCAAACCCCATCCTAGTTACTTATCTTAAAGTTTTAGATTAAGCTGCTTATTATGTTGATCCGTAGCTTAAATTTAAATTTTTAAACACGATTTATGGATCGTGTTAGTCTTATAAATAAATGTTTATAACATGTATTTTTAAAAGTAGGTATTTTTCCAGCAAATTCATGATTAAAATAGGAATCATGAGCTCATTGTTCTAACAAAATGAAACCCTGACCCCTCACCCTACAGAATACATCCAATTGTTTTTTGGGTTATCAGTTTCGGCTGGCAAAAATCGACATACTTTTTGCGGTCAACTTTCTAGATGAATCATTCAACCTAATTAAATTAGAGCCGCGCGTTGAATTATTAAATTTTATTTCAGACCTAGTTTTTGATGGGAAATACATTTCATGGGATATTCCTGCCCTGAAATGCAGAAATTGCATTGAGCTCCCCTTAACAGCACAAGAGACCTCATAGGTCCATCTTCCACCATGCAAGCAATCAACAGGTGAGCGGATTGATCCTCAGCACAGATGCGGTTTCCGTTCTTGCAAGGTAGATCGAGTTGTCTGCCAACTCGGCAATTGCTTTACTTGATTTCACTAAAACATTCAATACTCGATGCTACATTTTTATAATGCAAAATAGTCGTTTCTCCAGTATTATTGTGGGAATCAGGATTTTCGGTAAATCGGTAACGGAGAATTTTATGGTGCGTACGTTGAGTCAATTGATTGACTGCGTTTGAACCTAAAGGATGTATTGTTTCCAGAATTTGCTTTAAAATTTCGTTTGCTTTGTATGTTGTAATACGACAATTTCAGAACGCTCGCGCCACTGCGAGTAAATAGTTGGCGTCGTCGAACAGAAAATTAGAATCTCAATACTAATAAATCTAAAATCGGAACAAAACGGTTATAGGGGCCCCTCACCAATCTTAATGAGCGATACGTCATTGGAAAGCCCTTGGTGTATACATTACTACTGCATACTTTGTTTTTGACGGTCGGACCCTTAAGGGTCCCTCCCGAAGGGTCAAACGTGCAAAAAACTGCTTGTTGCTATGGAAACTTATGAAGTTACCTATAGCTTTGCATGGAAATGTAAACAACGTA